>PVLC010001309.1:131689-148835 GCA_004027655.1 Graphiurus murinus | reverse complement strand
AAAAAAAAAAAAACTACGTTTCTCTCCAGTTATGCCACAGACCCATTTCTTTAAAAAAAAACAAAACAAAACAAAAAAAAAAAACAACTTCCCACTTGTTTATCTTCAGGTTACTCATCTACTTACTGAAATCTAGACTTCCACTACAATCCCCAACTTGCCAGCAACTTCCTTGTCACTAAATTCAAAATAAAAATTCAGTCTATCCTACTGGCCTTTCTTTAGCATTTGACACATTTTGCCACTTCTTCCTGTCCTTGGCTTCTGTGACACAGTGATCCTGTGACTCTTCTGCTTCCTCCCAGCCTCACCTCTGGTTACTTTTCAGGTTCCTCCCTTCTCTTCTGTTGCTGTTCCTCATGGTTGTATCCTGAGATACCTTCTTTTCTTGTTCTACTTTTCCCAGGACCTCATCTACCATGGCTTCGATTTCCATCTCCAGGTGGATTTCTCTGTTAGTCAGCTTTCTCTCTGTAACATATACCCAAGGTAAGCAAATTAAAAGGAAAAAGATGGTTTACTTGGGCTCATGGTTGCTTGGCCTATTGCGGCACAGTGCATCATGGTGAGAGTGCATGGTGGACGAGGCTGTTTCTCTCATGGCTGCAGGGAAGCAAGAAGAGACAGAAATGGGCCAGGGTTCCCATATCTCCTTCAAGGGCATGCCCCAATGACCTAACTTCCTCCAGTTAGGTCTCACCTCTTAAAGGTTCTACCACCTCCCAATAGCACTCTTGGCTGGGAACCAAGCCTGTAATACATGGGCCTGTAGGGGACATTCGGATTCAAACTATAGCCATGGCCCACTGGTCTATGATTCCAGGCCAATCTTTCTCCTGAGCTGTATGTATGTATGTATGTATTTAATTTGGTACTTGGGATTGAACTCAGGGGTACACTACCTTTGAGCTACACCTCCAGCCCTTTTAAGACAGAGTCTCTCTAAGTTGCTAAAGCTGACCTTGAACCTGCAATCCCTGTCTTAGCCTCTTAAGTACTAGGATTGCAGGCATGTGTCACAGTGCCCAGCTTCTTCTGAGCTTTAGACATGTACTGCCACTATCTATTGGGCATATTCATTTATTTATCTTCATAAGTCCCTCGTGCCTGAAATTTCTAAAACTGAAACCTCCCCAAATCTCTCCTTCTATGCTCCCAATGCAGTGAATGGCCCCAAGTAGCTCAAGCTAAAAATTCTTTCTAACATCTCATTCCAAGTAATTACTACTGATTTAACCTCCCAAATATCTCCTCCCTCTGTTAATGTTTCACCCCCGCCCTGGTTCAGGTACAAGCTCTCCTACCAAAGTTATACTTCCTGGTTGCCTAACTAGTCTCTGTTTCCAGTCTTGCTTCACCCTAATCCACTCTACATTCTGCAGTGATGTCTCAGAATCTCAAATCAGAACGTGTCACTTGCCTCCTTGAAGTCTCTTGGAGTTCCCCATTATATTGTCATATGTGTGATCTGACTCCTCATCTTGCCATCCCTAATTCCCATCTTGTTCCCACTGACCTAAATATTTTCCAGTTCCAGTTCCCTAAACTTGTCATGAGTCCTTTCATCCTGAGCCTTCAAATACACTGTTTACTTTGCTGGGAACACATGACTGACATCTTGCTGCTCCCATCCCTCTTCCTCCAGCTCACTTACTCATCCTTACAAGTCACTTCCTGCACAGTACTGCCGACCCATCTCCCTGGACTCTTCCCCCATGGCATTTAATCCTCTGTCCTGCAGTGACTGTATTACTTGTCTGTCTCCCTCATAAATACTAACCTCCATGAAGAAAGAGACCAGGTCTGTAGTCTTCACTGTTGCATTCCCATTGATTTAGGTCAACAAGTTCCATATCCATTAGCAATCACTCCCCATCCCATCCAACTCCAGCTCCTGGCAACCACTGTCTCTGTCTCTGTGGAATTCAAATTCAGCAAGTTTGCAATGGAAATATTGAGCCTAGACCTACTACTAACTTAAATTGGGGGGGCTGGGGATGTAGCTCAGTGGTAGAGCACTTGCCTAGCACAAGCAAGGCCCTGGGTTTGATCTCAAGTACCACAAAAAAGAAACAAACAAAATAAGAATGTTGAATTATTAACTCATGGGAAATTATTGACCCCTCTTCTGCTTTATTATCCTTAACTTTGAAAAGATGCTGCCAAACATGGTGGTGCAAGCCTGTAATCCCAGTACTTGGGGGGCTGAGACAAGAGGACTGCAGATTTGAAGCCAGCTTTACCAACTCAGTGAGAATCTGTTTCAAAATAAAAGAATAAAATAGGGCTGGGGGTGTAGCTCAGAGGTAGAATGCACCTGGGTTCAATTTCCAGTACCAGAGGGAGAGGGAGAGGGAGACGGAGAGGGAGAGGGAGAAGGAGAAGGAGAGGGAGAGGATATCTGTTCTTTCAAGAGCCCAGGCCTTAAGATGACCTATAGTTTTTAGTAAGTCAAGTATGTATCAATTGATTTTCCTATAAACTTTGTGTTGTTCATTCACTTTGGCCAGTTCATAGGATTTCCAATCACATGATGTTGGTTTTTGCATCAGGAAGCAAAATCTGTCCGTGTGCCTTGAAGAACCTTCTAGGGCAGCCATGGCTGGCTCCTCAAATCTCTTCATGCCAGTCTCAAATCTCCCCTGTTCTCTACATTCGAGTTTCTTCCAGTCTGATCTCAAGCAACTTGGTAACATTTTTAATATATCTTACAATATGATATCATTTCTATTAAAATCTATTTTTTACCTAAGACTTTTTAAGGCTTTTAATTTCTTTCACTATTATATTTCATTATTATATATATAATAGTGAAAATACAATAGACATTAAAGAAAAGATACACCCATCGTCTCTAAGTACATGATGCCTATTTTATGAATTATAATTGAAGAGAAATTCTGGTTAATTAATATTTCCTTGAACATCATATTTAACATTAATTGAAGACTGTGAGGTACCAGTCACAATGCTAAAACCTTGACTTTAATTACATATTTAAACCCAGGGTAACTCAGCAGGGTAGGAAATATTTTTATCTTCACTTTACAGATGAGGAAACTGAGGCTGAGAGATTAAGTGACTTGGCCAAGGTTACACAGGTAATAACTGACAGAAAGGATTTCGGCTGGTCTCTGACTACAGACTCTAGAATCAATTGTGTTTTTGTTTTCCTGAGGAAATAATTAATGGTGAGGTTAAATGGTAGCTGAATTTCATACTGTTTACCCTGAAAAACAGGTTTAAATTTTATTTTAAATATTTATGGCATCCACTTTAAATATCTCTTTGATAATAGAAATATATAACTATATACTTGTGTGGTCCCCGCAGGAAACACTTGTGCTTCCTAACCATGAATTGCACGGCCTTTTCTTTCAGCTTAATATGATTATCACAGGATAGCCAGAACTAGGGAAGCTTGACAGTGAAAACAAGCTGCTTAACAGCTTAGTAGATTATCAAAATCTCTTCCTATAATTTCCTTTTCATAATTGTGTCTTATTTTCATTTTTGTAATAACCTAAATTATTAGGGCTTAGATGCTTGGCACATAGTAGGCATATGCTAAATATGTACTAAATAGACTGATGTATTTGCTTCTTTGTGGAACTCTGTCATGCTTATATCTAGAAAGTGGGATCTGCAAAAAGAGAAATTTTGGGTAGAAGTATACCATGGAACATTTAGCATTGCAAGTCTATGAGTCGGGACATACCATTTGGTCATAAAATATTTGGTTAGCTGCTCCCTGACTGCTTCAGCTACATTGCTTCAGACTGCTCTCAATTCTTATATAAGCCCCATGGATCGTAGCATATCCGAATGCTCATCACACTCTCTTACAAGTGGTTCAGGCTTGACAAATATTTGTTAATATAGTTATGAACATTATTTTCCACTTGGTAAATTTTGTTGGAACTTTTCCTCTAATACTCATAAATTGCAACTTTATTTTTCCCAAGGTTAACACAAATGTAGTAAATAATTTATAGTTTTATACTTGAACTTTTAAGCTTGGTAAATGAATACTATATAGTAGCATAACAAGGAGTTACTCTGATGTCACCTTTCTCTTCAGAAATCAAAACAAATTAATTTTATTGCATAGATTGTATGAGTTTGATCTCAGTCATACACTGGCACTTTTCTCATTTTTTTATTGAGATATAATTCATGTGCCATAAGATTCAACTTTTAAAGTATTCAAATCAATGGTTTTTAGTACATACACCAAGTTGTACAATGATCATCACTGTCTAATTCCAGAACATTTTTATCACCTCAAACAAAACCCTATAATGGATAAAGAAACTTCTAAATCCATGACCAGTCACTTTTCTTTCCTCCTCTCACCCACCCTCAACCCCTGGCAGCCACTAATCTACTTTGTATCTCTGTGGATTTGCCTATCCTAGACATTTCATATAAATGAAACCATACAATAGGTAACATTTTTTTGTCTGACTTCTTTAACTTAGCATGATGTTGTCAAGGTTCGTATATGTTGTATTATTTTTCAGTAGTTCACTCTTTTCATGACTAAAGAGTATTCCATTGTATGGATAAATCACCTATTGTTTATCTGGTTATAAGTCAATGAGCATTTTAAAATTATGTTATTTGTCTTTTTGTAGTTGAATTGTATTTTTAAATAAATTCTAGAAGCAAGTCTCTTATCAGGTATGTAATCTGAAGATATTTTCTCCCACCATGTGGGTTTTCTTTTCAATTTTCTTGATCATGTCCTTTGCATCAATGAAACTTTTACTCTTGACTATATATATTTAAACTTTACTTTATCCTTTTTTTTGGCTTATATTTTTGGTGTCACATCAAAGAGACTATCATCTACTATAAGGTCACAAAGATTTATTCAGATGTTTTCTTCTAAGAGCTTTTTAGTTTCAGCTCTTAATATTTTGGTCTTTGCTGTAGTTAGGATCATGAATGTCTCCCAAAGGCATAAGTATTAAAAGCTTAATCCTCAAGGGGTGGCACTACTGGGTGGGCAGAACCTTTGAGAGGTGGAGCTTAGTGGAAATGCTGTAGGTCAGTGGGGGTGTGCCCTCAAAGAGGCTATGGGACATTGGTCTGTCCTTCTCTCTCTTTGCCCCCTGGCTTGTGATATCAGCAGTTTTGTTCCACTGTACACTCCTACCATGATGTGCTGCTTCACCGCAGGCCCAAAGCAACAGGGCCAATCAATCACAGACAAGAATATCTTAAAACCATGAGCTCAAATAAACTTTTTCTCTTTTTAAGTGAATTATCTCGCTGGGCATTTCAGAGGCTAAGACAGGAGGACTGCAGGTTCAAACCAGCCTTAGCAATTTAGCTAGACTCTCAGCAATGTAGCAAGACCCTGTTTCAAAACAAAAAATAAAAGGGCTAGGGGTATAGTTTGGAGGTGGAATACCTCTGAGTTCAATCCCTAGTATCACCCAGACACACAAAAGTAAATTATCTCAGCATTTCATTATAATGATAGAAATCTGACTGACACAGCCTTTAATCCATTCTGAGTTAATTTTTGCATATGGTGCAGACACTAGCATTTAAAATTTTCTCTATATAGCCACATATGTTATCTACAATTGTTTAAACAAAAATATAAAAATTATAGATTTAGGTAGTGGAAGATGACAATTTTCAAGTCATTATGCTTATGAAATAAGAGGTCGCAGCAATTTAAAAACTAACATAAAATTAATCAGGGACTGGTGGGTGTAGTTCAGGGTATAGCCTTTGACTAGCATGCATAAGTACTTGGGTTTGAAACCCAACACTGAAAAAGTAAGTAAATAAATAAATAATATAATTTAGTTATTGGGCTGGGGGTATAGTTCAGTAATAGAGTAATTACCTAACATGTGCAAGGCCCTGGGTTCAATCACCAGTACCACAAGACAGTCTCAGTCTGTCTGTCTGTCTGTCTCTCTCTCTCTCTCTCTCTCTCACACACACACACACACACACACACACACACACACACACAGTGAAAATATAACATTTATAACATTAACTTCCTTTGTATATTGGGGAGAATCTTCATAGCATTTGCTTAATCCTTATTTGCATACATTCCTTCTGTAATATTTTGAGCAGCAGGAAAAATTTGGATAATCCTATAATACAATGTCATGTGTTTTCAGAAATGTAGCCAATTTTAAGTTGTTCTGTCCAAATGAAGTAGAAAGAGGGAATGAGCAATATTTGAGATACATATTCAGTAGCTATATTTGAAAGTTTATTTGAAACAGTAATATTGAGATACCTATTCTTTTTTTTTTCTTCTATTTATTTATTTATTCTTAGCATGGATTTTTTTTATACATTTCTTGAGTACAACAGGGTTACATAGACCTTTATGACATATCAATCATTGTCAGATCACAAATAGCACCACTTCTTCATTTTACATGTATAGCCCACATTCTTAACATAGCCTGGTAAAGCAAACTTTCTAGAGTCATAAAACCATACTCCTTTAGGGTCATATCTTTACTTTCCAAGAAGTAGGAGGGTCTTTCATCTACGCATCCTAGGGGCAATTTCCAGACTTCGAGACGCCAATGTAGCCATAGCAGAAGAGACAGTATAATTGCTCGTATATGCAGATAGCAACTGCCAGGGGGGAAAGGGCCCAGCTGGGCTCCCACAACTCCCCCATTTTTATTTTAAAATGCACGAAGGACTGTGCCTGTTTTAGGTCGTTTCCTACCAGGTGTTTAATCTTACCCATCATGGGGTCTCGATGAGTCATTCAACGAGCCCTGTCTTAGGTTGATTTGCCCTGAGAAAATCGAACCTGTCATTGACTACCAGGCCCTGTGCAAGGCAGTACCTGCAGTTTTATTCACCCTGCACAAGAGTCAATTCCAGGTGGATCAGAGACCTGGAAGTCAGGCCAGAGACCTTGCAGCTACTTGAAGAGGGCATAGGCCCAACACTTCAACACAGAGGCACAGGTAAAAACTTTCTCAACAAGACCTCCAAAGCACAAGCAACTCAAAGGAAGATCAATACATGGGATTGCATTTAACTAAAGAGCTTCTGTGCAGCAAAGGAAACTATCAAGAACCTCAACAGAAAACCCACAGAGTGGGAGAAAATTTTTGCCAGCTACTCTTCCGATAGAGGACTAATATCTAGGATATACAGAGAACTCAAGAAAATCACAGCTAAGAAAATGAATAACCGAGCCGGGCGTGGTGGCGCACGCTTGTAATCCCAGCATTCGGGAGGCTGAGACCGGAGGATCTGGGTTCGAGGCCAGCCTCAGCTACCTAGTGAGGCACTCCGCAACTTAGTGAGACTCGGTTTCAAAATAAAGAATAAAATAGGGCTGGGGGTGTAGCTCGGAGGTAGAATGTCCCTGAGTTCAATCCCCAGTACCGCAAAAAAAAAAAAAAAAAGAAAATGAATAACCCAATCAAAAAATGGGAAAAGGATCTAAATAGACACTTCACAAAAGAAGAAATACAAATGGCCAATAAATGTATGAGGAAATGTTCCACATCACTAGCAATCAGAGAGATGCAAATCAAAACTACTCTGAGATTTCACCTAACTCCAATCAGAATGGCAACTATCAAGAACACAAACAACAACAAATGCTGGCGAGGGTGTGGAGAAGTGGGAACCCTAATACATTGTTGGTGGGATTGCAAATTAGTGCAACCACTTTGGAAAACAGTATGGACAAACGGGAATGATCCTACCATATGACTGAGATACCTATTCTTATCATATCTATTGAATACCTCTCATGAACACACATTTCAACTTGAAAGTATCATTATTATTATCATTGCAGTGCTGGGGATTGAACCTAGGGCCTCACACATGCTAGATAAGTACTCTACCACTGAGTTACACCCTCCAGCCCTATTTGAAAGTATTTTAACAATAGCAAAAATTACACAACCAGAGAAAGGGAACAGACAACAGCAGGATTCAAGAAGAGAACAAAGAAACAAAGATCAATTGGGCTTGCCAAACAGTGGGTCCCTGTGTCTGAAACAACCAGAGAGCTTTGAAGCAACTCCATGTCAGAAGTTTTCTGTAGAGCTTAGGTCCAAAGCACAGAGCTCATTTAGATATGATGATACTGTGAAATGACTGGGTAAAATGTGTCACAGGTATGGACTACTCTATAATTAATATTGTTAATTTCCCAGAATCATAGTTTATATGAAACTTATGTTAAATTCTACTTTCTAGGGAAAACTGACAATGATAAAATGTACATTCTCCTAAAGGTTTTTCTTTTTTTAAGTAAACCTACAAAAATTAGAGTGTAGAGGTTTTACATAGAGACTGAAACATAAACTATTTTTTAATTTTCAATAAAGTTAGAAACTTTAGCTGTGGGGCATCGGTGACTTCCTGAAATATAATTCACTCTGTGTTGCCATATGCCCTTCCAGAATCACACCTCTTATCCTCAAAAGAAAAATCTCTTTCAGCAACTTAGAGGTAAGAACATTTTGATAGGACACATATACAAAGCTATGTGTGGTATTATAGTTGTTCTTTGGGGACAGTGTCTCCCAATCTTTTTTCATCGTTGTTCAGGCTGAATATTAAGATTTGTTCAGGAGACTTTTCCACTTAAGGTTGACAGCGAACTTACAATATCATGGAAGCAAATCTGCTTTGCCGGGGATGACTGCCCTGGGTTTTCTTGCCAACTGAAGGTTGATGAGTGTGTCTTTCCTTGGAGAAGCTGAACCCCTACTTGGTAACACTAACTTGTTTGTGACCAAGGAACATACTATGGTTGTGTTTTTCAAATTGTGGCAGCAATGTAAGCATTGTGACCGCAGAGGTTGTCTTATTACTGTTATATCCTTCATGTCTAGAATACTATCAGGCATAGTGCTCAATAAGCAAATGATTGAAAGAAGAGGAGGAAAGAGAAGAGAAACAGAGAAGAAATAAAAGGTAGAAGAAGGAAGAGGAGGGAAAGGTAGCAATACAAGACTTAGTAGCAGGGGAGGGAGAAGAATAAGTAGGTCCCACCTGAAAAGAACATATGGCGGTGGGATGACAAGTATAGTGATACTTCAGTGGGGGAGAGGGGATCAAATTTACCCAAATAATTGAAGTGAGGAGGAGAATATTATGTTCAAATAAACATAGATGTGTGGAGGAAAATGTAAAAACTGCATTTGACCCTAAGCTTATTCTCTGCTCCCATGGATTTATGGACTCTCAGGTTAGGAAGGGATCAAAGAAATCACATTGCAACATCAGCTGTATTTGATCCTCAATCCCAGGAGCTGGCAAAAATTTTTTGAAAAAGGGTCAGATAGTAAATATTTTCAGTTTCCAGGGGTACAGTTTCTGTCACAACTGGCCCACTATGCTGGTGTTTGTTTGTTTTGTGGTGCTGGGGATTGAACCCAGGAGCATTTTACCTTTGAGCTACACCCCTAGCCCTATTTTATTTGGCATCAGGCTCCTGCTAAGTTGCTGAGAGCCCTGCTAAATTGCTGAGGCTGTCATCAAACTTGTGACCCTCATGTCTCAGCCTCCCAAGTACTGGGATTACAGAGCTGCATCACCATGCCTGATCCACTATGCTGTTGTAGCACAACATATATTTAAAAATGGCGTATGGTTGTTTGTGTGCCTCTGGGATAGCGCTGGCTGGCTGGCACTTAATGGAGTAGCACTCTTGGCCCCTCTGTCCTCTGCTGCTTTGCTCTGAGCATTCCATTTCTATCTACATCTCTTTCTATGTCACTGTTAGGAACACCAGTAATCAAGGTTTAGGCCTAAAGCTTTCTCACAGTGCTGCCATTTCCTCAGGTCTCACGTTGTTCTTTACGTTGACAGCTAAGGGTTTTCATTGCTGCCACAGTACACTGTTATAGTGCACCTCTGTGCCTTTTTATTATCATGGTGTCCTATCCACTGTACCTAAAATATTATTTGTGGGAATAATTTGAGGCCTGGATGAAAAATTTCTTCTTCCAAAGAAGACTGGCAGTTGTTTTTGCTAGACCCCTTGGGGTACAACCAATATGAGACCAACTGATCCAAGACTTGAGATTTTCTTTCACCTGTGGCTCCCCCAGCCCTGAGGGGGTCGCCCGGTGGGCCCCCAGCTTACCGTGGGGAAGGTCTCCTTAGGCTTTGTGTCTTCGGTGGACCCTGTGCCTTCATTTCTGGCCTCCTCATCTGCCAGGCAGTCTCAGAAAACGTTCACATTTGCAGGGATCAACAAAACGTTCCGTGCAAAGCACATGCTGTGCTCAAGGCATTTTTCTGGGTTCCTGGTTTAGCTTCAATGTCGAATGTTCAATTCTTTACTATTTTGTCAGCTCTTTGAAGTTTCTGTCAACCTAAAAAACAGAGATTCTGCCAAATTAATGAGCTTATTTGGGAGTAGAAAGCACTGTATTGGGAATGTGGGTGCCATAATAAGCCATGCATTGAAGGAGGTTAAGGCAAAGGTTAGGTTTTAAAGGCAAGATGAGAAGGATTATGTAAGTTATGGTGAAACAATCCTTGGCTATGAGGATCAATAACTGGGTGGTGTCCGTTCAAGGTTTCTGGGCAGATGTCCTGGCAGAAGTACTTTTTTGCAACATTGTGATTCTAGTCGAGTCTTTTGTGATAGATCTTTTATTTTTTTCATCTATTTTTGGTACTAGGGATTGAACTCAGGGGCATTTTACATCTGAGCTATACCTCCAGGCCTTTAAATTTTTTTTTTTTAATTTTGAAACAGGGTCACAATAAATTGCTGAGCTGGCCTTGAACCTGCAATCCTTCTGTTTCAGTCTCTCACGTATGTACTGGGATTATAGACATATGCCACTGCATCCAGCTTCTTGTTACAGATCTTATTATCAGACATATGTATGTGAGATCTTCTCCTTCATAATCTCCTGGATTTATTTATGTATTTATTTACTTTTGGTTAGGGCTTGACACAGAGGAGTTTGTGTCAATTTTGATTCTGACAATTTTCACATGTGTGACTGTTTTTCACATTTTTCCAGAATTTTTCTTCTGTGGGAACACTGTTCTGAATAAAGGCTCCCCATCATTACAAGAAATGCACATAGAATCAGAAAGGTCATCAGAACCTAAGATCAAGGTGGAAAAGGAACTCCACCCTTGTGGATGTCATGGGCAGGTCCTTCAGGATGTTGTGTGCTGCTCTACCGAGCAGAGAAAAAGGAGGGGATCCCGAGGTGGGCCCAGGAGGTGGGTATGAAGTTACAATGGGGAAGACAAGAGGCTCCTAGGAGTTTCTGGGCACAGGAGAATTTTAAATAATGGAGACTTAAAATAAGGGATACTATGCACTTGTATATGGACCTTCTTAAATGTGTGGAAGAAAAAAAGAGTACGGCTTCTGTCCTGGCTGCCTTTTTTAAAGCAAAGCCATTATGTCACTGTGCCACAGAAATCACTGCTTTATAAACCCTATCTGGACTTGTTTACTAGCTGGTTAAGGGAAAGGAGGGGAGGTAGGACATAGAAGGAAAGAAAAGAAAAGGAGTCACAACAGCAAGGCTGTGGAAAGCATCTCTCATTTTAGTAGCATTAAGTACCTCTTTCATGTTGGGGAAAATAAAAAAATTGATCGAACCATGTCCTTTGTCTGCTAGGAGGTCACTGTCTAGTAACAAGGAAGACCGATGTGTCATTAAATAACTGGGATACAATCCAGATGTGGCAAGTTTTACTGAGCATCTACTAAGAGGCAGACGCTTTCCAAGAAAGAAAAAAGCAGCCCCTGATATCCAGAGACCAGCCTTAAACTTACTTCTAGGCCTAACATGGCCAGGCCATGTTATTTTCCTCTTGGGATAATCACACAGAACAAGTCAAGGTCACTCTCAGACCATGAGGGAGTGAGCAAAACAAGTCCACTTCAGAATTTTGTCTAA
Organism: Graphiurus murinus; assembly: GCA_004027655.1. Lineage (NCBI taxonomy): Eukaryota > Metazoa > Chordata > Mammalia > Rodentia > Gliridae > Graphiurus > Graphiurus murinus. The sequence continues at coordinate 136,920 of PVLC010001309.1, read as the reverse complement.
GCAGGGACAAAACCAAGGTCACTGTGCAACCCACAAAATACCAAGTAACTCCTCTCGCAGCTACTATGAGTCACTGCTGATATTTAAGCTTTAGAATGTTAGCCTTGCTCTAGTCTGCTTTCCCTGTAATAAATACTGAGTTAGCTAGTCATAGATTGTCCCTGAATTCAGAGAGCACTTGACCCAGCATCAACCCCTGCACTCTTGGAGCCTCTCACAAACCCTCCAGTCATAGCCCGAATCCAGTTATAGGTGCTTCCCAACACTCTCTTATCAACACGCTACTGTCCCCACAGTGTGGATTCCCTAATTAGAAATAAACCCAACTCATTCAACTACACATTTGTTCCTGGTGGCCTTTGGCTGGGTGGATTTTGTCACTCCAATATATTATTTAATCTTCATAACAAGGGCATAGGCCTAATTTTTATAGCTGATCCAAAGATTAATTTAATTCAGAATTACAAACAGAAATAGACAAAGCTGGTGTCTGAACATAGGCCCCTGAATGTTCCTTACCACCAAGGACTGGAGACAGGGAGCAGGATAGGGAAGAAAAGAAAGATGTCCAGAAAAAGATAAGAAGTTTTTTCTCACCCACTTTCCTAGGCAACATCTCCACCTCATAATATTTTATAATATAGATTGTAAATTAATTGGATTTTACAACTATAGGAAATCTTGAGATATAATCAAGATTTAAGATAATACATTCTTATTTGCTTTGTAGGAAAAATAAAATTAAGCAATTAAATTGAAAACTATAGCTATGAAGAAAGAACTGTCTTTGACTGTTTTTTTTTTTTTTCTCCCTGAGAGACAAACCTACTGCCTTCTCTTCTTTAAAATCATGACTAAAGATGACTAAAGAGGTCAGAGAGTGTATTAGTTTCTTCTGTGTCAAGAAACTCTTGGGTACCTGACGATGGGGTGGGACATGTGTCACTGAATATCTTCTTGTATTTTAAAAACATTTAAAGCCATTAGGATATATCCTATATATGTTTGACTTTTTGTCCATTTTTATTTTTTATAATACTGGGAATGGAACCCAGGAGTACTCTACCACTGCGCTACATCCCCAGGTCCCCCCACTTTTTAAAATTTTGAAACAGGGTCTCACTAAGTTGCCCAGGCTCTGTAATTGGCTCAGATTACTTAAACTAACCCAGGAGCATTCTACCTCTGAGCTTTACTCCCAGTCCTATTTTTTTTTTTTTTTATTCTTTATTTTGAAGCAGGGCCTCACAAAGTTACGGAGAGCCTCACTAGCTGACTGCAAACCTGGATCCTCTGGTCTCGGCCTCCCAAGTACTGGGATTACAAGCCACCACACCTGGCTCCTTTAGGATATATTACTAATGAAAAACATAAATTAAAATTTGTAAAGGTCTAGGCTAGGTATCTAGCTCAGTGGTAGAGCATGTGTTTAGCACGCACAGATCCTGGGTTTGATCCCCAGCACAACAGGGGGAAAAATTTTGTAAAGGTCAAAAATAAATATGTATGTAATATCTCTTTTATTTTTTGAAGACAAGGGGAATCTACAACTAAGGTATTAAAGAATACAGTGGATGCTTTTCAGGTTTTTCTTTCATCAATTGTAATTGGCTCAGATTACTTAAACATGAGACTATAGCATCAGGAAAGAAATACAGACTAAGAAGAACACAGACTACAAAGAAAAATAGGCAGACTGAGATAGGATTGTGGGTTTGAGGCCAGCCTCTGAAACTTAGCAAGAACCTGTTTCAGAAAAAACAACCACCACAACAAACAAAAAACATATTGGGGTGGATGTGGCTCAGAGGTAGAATTCCTCTGGGTTCAATCCTCAGTAGCACAAAAAATAAAATAAATAAATAAATAAATAAAATAGAGCCAAATTGGGCACAGTGAGCAGTGGTGCAGGCCTGTAATCCCAGCTACTCAGAGGTTGAAGCAGAAGGATCACAAGTTCAAGGACAGCCTGGGCAACTTAGTGAGACCCTGTTTTCAAAATTTTAAAAAGTAGGGGAGCCTGGGGATGTAGCACAGTGGTAGAGTACTCCTGGGTTCATCTCCAGTATTATAAAAAATAAAAAGGGACAAAGAGTTAGCTATAACACAAAATGGGAAGGACAAACTTTCATGTTGGAAAAATGTGAATTTAGCAATCCTAAACAATCATTTATCTAAATTTCAAGAAAACTGTTCCTTAGTCACTTGAAAGAGTATAATTCTAAACTTAAAACAAGGTAGTTTTGGCATGTGGAATAAATACTGTACTATCCTGACATACTTAAATGTTAAAAAAAACTATTTGCTAAATATCTAAAATTCAAATTTAACAGGGAAGCCTGTAAATTTTCTGGCACAACAATACAACCATTAAAAAAACAAAAACAAAACAAAACAAAACAAAAGACAACTTATCAGTTTACCAGCAGATGGCTCCCCAAATCTAGTTTAGAATAAAATGGTATATTCAAACCTAGTAACAGATCATACTGCTTTAGGGTTTTTGTTGTTTTGAGTGATTGATTAGCTTGGTCTAGTTGGATTTGTCTTATTGGAGAAATAAAAATTATTTATTTCTTTATATAAAAATATTAAATATTGCCAGATGTGGTAGTACATGCTTGTAATCCCAGTACTTGGGAGGCTGAGACAGGAGGATCGCAGGTTTGAAGCCAGCCTCAGCAACTTAGGGAAGCTCTCAGAAACTTAGTGAGACCTTGTTTCAAAATAAAATAGCATTGGAGTATAGCTCAGAGGTAGAATGCTCCTGGGTTCAACTCCCAGTACCACAAAAAATAAAACATTTTCTTTATCCATTCATATGATCCTTAACTTTAAAATGAAAAAGAAATAATAATTTAATTTTTATTTTTCTCATATATTTACATATAAGAATTTAAGTGTTAGTGTAATATGTAAAATTTCAGTAAAAGGTGAGTCTGATATTTCCTAAAGAAATTAGATTATGTGCACTATACTAGGGCAGGGGTCTTCCATAAAAACTATAATGTCGCTTTTTTTCATGGCAGCTGGTGGTCTTTTCTTCCTCCGTCTGGGCTCGGGCTTCCTGTATGTTCCACTGGACCCTTCACATAGCTGCATCACTACACTGTAATTTTCTCCCCACCTCTTCCAACTTTAGGTGCCCCAAGCTAGGAACCGTGCCATCTTTTTGTCCTAGTGCACAGCAGACATTCAGTAAACCTTCACTAAATTTGACACATCTTTAATAATAGAGTATTCTAAGCCGAGCTTGGTGGTACAGGCCTGTAATCCCTGCTACTCTAGAGGCTGTGGCAGGAAGATCATACTGTTTGAGGCCAGCCTGGACAACTTAGCGAGGCCCTGTCTCAAAATAAAAAAATAAAAACAGTTGGAGATGTAGCTCAGTGGTAGAGGCTCCTAGGTTCAATCCCTGGTACTGTCAAAAAATAAAAATAAAAATAAAAAGCAACAGAAGGAAATTTGGGAAAGTAACAGATACATGGAAATCAAATGACATACTCCCAAACAACCAAGAGGGCACAGAAGAAATAACAAGGGAAACTAGAAAATACATCCATACTAATAAAAATTAAAACAATATTTCACACTTAGAGAATACCAAAGATGTACCAGATGGTATTTATAACTGTAAATGCCTATATTAAAAAGAAGGTATTAAGCCAGGCATGGTGGCCCATGCCTATAATCTCAGTACTTGGGAGGCTGAGACAGGAAGACTGAGGGTTCGAAGCCAGCCTCAGCAACTTCGTGAGGCTGTCAGCAACTTAGAAAGACCCTGCTCCAAAATAAAAAAATACATAAGGGGGTAGCTCAGAGGTAGAAGTCCCCTGAGTTCAATTCCCAGTAAACACACACACACATACATACACACATATTAAATGAATATCCTAACTTTCCACATTAAGAGATTAGAAAAAGAAGAGCAAACTAAATGTAAACCAAGTAGAAAGAAGAAAAATAATAAAAGGCTAGAGTGGAGATGAATGAAATAGAGAATAGAAAAACAATAACATACATACAAAAAAGCGTAACTATACAGACCTTTGCCAAAACCTGATTAAACACGACTTCAGTATAGAATTGACAATATACATGATACACTCTCAGTAGTTTTAACTTGAGGCTTTTGCCTCATTTATCTTGAATCCATCACAACAGCAACCATATAGGTTTTAATCAATGACAACCGGGAGAAAAATTCATCTTGCTGAGCTTGTCAGTGACTACATATATTTTCATCCTTGGATTTTAATGTGCTTATTCTTGATAGAAATGAAATTCAATGCTGGCCACTGATCTAGAGAACATGTCATGAAGCTAGAAAGAGGTCATTTTGGAATGAATAGAGGGAAAATCTACCTTTTATATTGGGCACTAAATTTATGGAATTGCTTGTCTCAAGTAGAATATTAAATACTCTCATGAATGGCTCAGGGAGATATTTGACAACAGCATCAATATGCACCTTTCCAGCAAATACTCTGCCTCATCAATCCAGTGAACTTCTTCACGATGCTGCTTTCTCTACCAAGTAGCACACAGTATTGCTTTATCTCTAAGAACTCTAACTCTGAAATTTCTCTAATTGGAGTCTCTTACCCTTCTGTTTCTTCCATTCTCATATACTCAAGAATAACATATTTTGTTGTTGTTTTGTTTTATTGGTACTGGGGACCAAACCCAAGGGTGTTCTACCTCTGATCTACACCCCAGCCCTTTTTATTTTTTATTTTGAAATAAAGTCTTGCTAAATTGCTAAGTGTCTCACTTAGTTGCTAGGGCTGGCATTGTGATCTTCCCATCAGCTTCCCAAGTACTGGGATTACAGGTGTGTGCCAACACACGCGACTCATTTTTCTCTGTTGACTGTCAACCTTTTTAAGTCTTTCAAATCCTTCTCTATTCATTGTTTTCTTTGTTAATAAATCACAGACCAACACATCAGTAAATAACTATAAAAAGTGAAGAGACTTGTCTGGTGCTATACAACTAATTCATGACAATTTTAGGACTAAAAAACCAGGTGTTCTGAGCCGGGCGTGGTGGCGCACGCTTGTAATCCCAGCATTCGGGAGGCTGAGACCGGAGGATCCGGGTTCGCGGCCAGCCTCAGCTACCTAGTGAGGCACTCCGCAACTTAGTGAGACTCGGTTTCAAAATAAAGAATAAAAAATAGGGCTGGGGGTGTAGCTCGGAGGTAGAATGCCCCTGAGTTCAATCCCCAG
>PVLC010001309.1:81777-131589 GCA_004027655.1 Graphiurus murinus | reverse complement strand
CCAGGTGTTCTGACTCTACTGCTACAAGACCATGCAAGTGGGCTAAATTTGTCCATTACTTGATATATATATTGCCAATTCTGAGTTTCATGTATTTCCTCCCTCTTGCTTCAGAAGAAGCACTGTTCCTCTAATTTTTAGACTCAAATCTCTAAATGCAGTGTTTCCTAAGTGGTGGGGCCAGTACCACGGATGCACAGATAGTATAACAGATAATCTGGTGTGCAGATTTGGAATTGAATGGCATTTAATCACACAGTGAGAATGTTGCTTTATTCAGAGCTCTTTCAATCCTCTGACAACAGAAAGTCTTGTACCAGCATTTACCACCTTCCTACCACTGTCCATCTCCTTCAATAAAGAGCAATCGATCTCATGCTGGGAGACCTGGCACAAACTTTTCAAATTAGAATTTTTTTGGGGGGTACTGGGGATTATACCCTGTTCGGTAGGGGGAATTCTACCTCCAAGCTACAACCCAGGCCTTTTTATTTTATTTTTTTAATTTTCAAAAAATTTTTTTAAAAGGCTGTCTTTAGTGAGACCCTTTTCAACAAATAGTGTTGGGAAAACTGATTATCCATTTGTAGAAAAATAGAATTAAACCCAACCTCTCACTCTGCTCAAAAGTCAACTAAAGATGGATCAAAGACCTGGGAATTAGACCAGCAACTTTGAAATTACTAGAAGAGGGCATAGGACCAACACTCCAACACAAAGGCACTGGTAAAAACTTCCACAATAAGATTCTCAAAGCTCAGGAAATTAAAATATGAATTAATAAATGTGACAACATTAAAAAGTTTCTGTGTGGCAAAGGAAACCATTAAGAGTCTAAAAGAGACAGCCTACAAACTGGGAGAAGATCTTTGTCAGCTACTCTTCTGATATAGGATTAATATCTCGAATATACAACGAATTTAAAAGATTTAAACTAAAAAAATCGAATAACTCAGTCAAGAAATGGACAATTGAACTAAACAGATACTTCCCAAAAGAAGAAATATAAGTGGTCAATAAATACATGAAAAAATGTTCAACGTCATTAGCAATCAGGGAGATACAAATCAAAACTACACTGAGATTCCATCTAACCCCAATCAGAATGGCAATCATCAAGAAAGTAAAAAAAAAAAAAAGAATGTTGGAAATAGGAACTCTTCTACATTGTTGGTGGGATTGCAAATTAGTGCAGCTGCTATGGAGATGAGTGAGGAAATTCCTCAGAAAACTTGGAATGGATCCACCATATGATCCAGCTATACTACTCTTGGAAATCTTTCCAAAGGAACTGAAATCAGAATATGACAGTGATACATGCGTACCTATTATAGCAGCACAAGTCACAATAGCCAAATTATGGAACCAACCTAGGTGTCCATCAACAGATGAATGGATAACAAAATTATAGTATATCCACACAATGGAATTCTACTCAGCAATAAAGAACAAAATTATGTCATTTGCAGGAAAATGGATGGACCTGGAGAACATTAAGTGAGATTAGCCAGTTAGAGAAAGTGAAGGGTCATATGTTTTCTCTCATATGTGGGAGTAATCAGGATAGTAAAAGGACTTTAGATAAAGGAGGAGAAACCTCATATGCCAGTATCACATACATATGCTAATCTCAATATCATGTATGAGGAAGGGAAGGAAGTGGGGTGGGGGCCAAGGGGAAACTTACCAAATGCTTTGTGCATTCATATATGTCCCTATCACTCTGAACTACTTAAGACGTGAGACTATAATATAGAAATAAATGTGTATTTTAATTTTTTTTCTAATGCAGTCTTGATTTTCCCAGACTATAAGGGATAAGGGCTGCAATAAATCTCCCAAGTCCTCTTTTCCCCTTCCATCCTAGTAACTCAACTCTTCCTCAGTTGCTATTCTCATTTTGGTTCCTAAATCTCAGAATGTTTCTAGTGGTGCTGTCGCTGAACTGCTGTGGTCTAGAGTTTTCTTCTTCTCCACTTGCTCTATCCTAGAGAAATCTATGTTCCACCTCAGTCTTCTCTGTTGCTTTCAAATTTAGGGATTTTCTCTCTCTGAAAGTGGATATAGCTTCTTTTGGTTAATCTTTGATGGTCTTATGTTAAAGAACCTATAGTCATATTCTGATTTTCCCAAAGGGATCTTTGTATTATCAGTTTACCACTATTCCCTCTTCAAGTTGCTTAGGACATGTTTCTGTAAGGACAGGGCAAGAGGAGACGTGAGTTGTTCCTTTTAGCATATGCAAAGCATTCCTTCACACCAGCTCTCATCCAGTATCAGAAGATGATGTTTACCTAAGTCCACGATGCCTTCTTGGGTGACTTAGCTCATTTTCTGTTGCTATAACAAAATACCTGAGGCTGTGTAATTTGTAAAGAAAAGAGGTTGGGAATCAAAGTGCATGTTCCCAGCATGTGCTCAGCTTCTGGCAAGGGCCTCGTGTTGTGTCAACTCATCGCAGAGGAGTGAACAGGAAAGCAGGAATGCACAGAAGGGGGAATTCATATGCCAGAAAGTGAGGGGAGGTGCCAGGCTCACTTTGGTCTGCTTTTATGATAACTAACCCACTCTACTACATTACTTCCTTCACAAGGGTGGAGACTTTATGACCTATTATCTTTTAAAGGTTCTACAATCTCTCAACAATGTTTCACTGGGCTTCAACATGAGTTTTGATGGGGACAAACGACATTCAACCCTTGGCATTAGACGTCTATGCCCTCTTCTTGGGCATCTTCCCCCTCTCGTTCTATGAGATACTCATAGCACTGGGTATCTATGTCTTCTTGAGCAACTTTCCCCTCTTGTCCTCTGATGATCAGTATCTAATCACCAGTCCCCAAATGTACCTTATCCGTAAAGCCCTAAGGATCCTTATAGAAACAGTGTTTTTTATGGCCTGACCTACAGTTCTAAGTTGGGTATTGTTTAGGTCCCACAATAGAACACCAGATAACTTTATAAAGTAAAAAAAGAATAAGAAAAAAGTATTGCAAAGAAAATCAACCATACAGTTTCTAAGAAGCAATAATTGGAAACTGAGTCCTGATATTTAAGACCACAAGTAAAAATTCTTTATATTTTATATGCGTTTTACATTTCTCTTACAGGTTTCACTGAACTGGGTCCAGTTTTCTATGTCAAAATTCAACTGAGCAAGTGAGCAGATGTATCTTGAGTACATGGCTACATGGCTAATACTAGTGCTCTGAGTCAAATGCAAAGAATGTTAATATACAAATGTTTTAAATACTCTACCCCCTAGGGAAAGAAAAATCACTCTTGAGTTCCTTTGGCAAAAAGCCCCAGGTATCTAACTTTTAATTTTCTACACCATCTGTGATTTAACGTCCTGATCATATTACAGAATGTGACTTTTAAACAAAGACTACATTTTTTTATTATCGCCCTGTTTTCACAACAGTTGAATCCATACACTTATCTCTATGGTTACTTTTTTACAATGTACACTGAAGTTTAATATGTTCTCCTCTGGCCTCCCCTCTAATACATTAAGTCCACAATGCAGCCATAAAGTAGGAGTGAGAGCTAAGAAAGCAGGATTATGCACATGATTAAAATAAATAGTAACCATGAATTTGCTAACCCACAACAGTTTGCCTAAGTTCTACTTTGGGGATATAGATTCTTTTATTAAACCTTGTTTTCAATATAGTGAAGTGTCACTTTCAGTGAACTATTTATATAACAAAAGAAGCTACTCAAATTATATTTTGAAAGAAAATGATATTTTAAAGTTTACAGCTATCTACTGTCTCATATTGTCTGCAAATTGTACTGTGTACTCTGTGATACATAAGATGCATCATGACCTCCAAGATACCTCCCATATTTGTGATCCTCAGTGAAAGAGAAGATATATAATAAAAATGAATAAAAAGATATATAATAAAATAAAAAGATAATAAAGATCTAACAAAACAATTTTAATGTGAGTTGTGTATGTAGGAAGATGGCCAGAAGGGTGAGCAATATATACACAAATGTTTATAATAAAAATTGAAGGTCACCAAAATATATTCATCCATTAGTTTCTTAAGGGTAGGTCGTTTATCATTTCTATACATTCACTTTGTGCGTACGTGTGTGTGGTACTGGGGATGGAACTCAGGGGCATTCTACTTCTGAGCTACACCCAAAGCCCTATTTTATTCTTTTTATTTTGAAAGAGGGTCTCACTAGGTTGTTGAGGGCCTCACTAAATTTCTGAGGCTGGCTGTGAACCTGTGATCCTCCTATCTCAGCCTCCCAAATACTAAGACTACAAGCGAACACCACCACACCTAACTATTACATTCACTTTTTACTTCCGGGGCTAAACATGATCAGTAACAGGAACACAGTAAGAAAGTAGTATATACTTGTTAAATGAATGGATGTATGCATGAACAAAATAGTATAGGAACATAGAAGAGAAAATGTTTGACATTCTGGAGACAGTAAAAGTGGGTGGGTTGGTGAGTGAAGAGGTCAGGGAATAGAGGTCTATAGAAAAAACTGCTAATTTTCCCCATTATTTAGTCTTCCCTTCACTTAAAGCAACAGTCCTCTTGATTTTTAGCTGGATACATTTTCCAACCTCCTTTGGAACTAGGTATGCCAACTAAATTCTGGCCAATGGAATGTGAACAAAAGTGCTGTGTGTACCTTTCTGATGGTGTCCCTAAAAGCCAGGGGAATGCTTTCTCCTTCTCTTTGATCCCCTCTTACCAGACAGAAAACGGACATGGAGAAAAGCCATCTTACTCTAAGCCAACGAGGGCAAATCGTTAATGGGAGTCTGTGTCTCTGACGACTCTGTGGAGGAGTCCCACTAGACCAATAGGACTTCATGTGAGAAATACATTTCTGTTTAGTTTAAGCCCATGATTATTTTATATCTCTATCTCAGCAACTAAATTACATCCTCAAAAATCAAGTTCTGGAAAGGTTTCCATAGAGGTGATGCTTGTGCTGAGTTTCAAAGAATGAGCAGGAGTTCATCAGCTAGAAAGAGAGGTAAGGGTTTTCAAGAACTAAGGAATAGTATATATAAAGATAAGGAAGCTTGGGGCCAAACTTGGTGGCACATGCCTATAACCCCAGTACTTGAGAGGCTGAGACAGGAGGATCTCAGGTTCAAGACCAGCCTCAGCAATGTAGTGAGACTATTCCAAAACAAAAAATAAAAAGGGCCGGGTGTATAGAATGTCCCCTGAGTTCAATCCCCTGTACCAATAAAGATAATAAAGTTGGAGCCGGGCATGGTGGTGCATGCTTGGAATCCCAGTACTTGGGAGGCTGAGACCAGAGGATCCGGGTTAACGGCCAGCATTAGTTACTTAGTGAGGCCCTCCGCAACTTAGTGAGACCTGTTTCAAACTAAAGAATAAAAATTGGGCTCGGGGTGTAGCTTGGAGGTAGAATGCACCTGGGTTCAATCCCCGGAGCCGCAAAAAAAAAAAAAAAAAAAAAAGAAAGTTGGGATTGGCCATGCAATGAAGATAGAAAGGGAGGCAAGGTCAGATACCAAAAGACCCTGTCCTACCTCTCTCAAAGGTTTAGGTTTTACCCTGTAGTCAAGAAGATACTGCATGGTCGGAGGGTATGAGTGTGGAAGATTCAAATATCACAACTCACATGCAAAATAAGCAGGGATAATCAATCCGGTTTATAGGAAAAGGAACAGAAATTCAGAGAGGGGAAAGAACTTTTAACAAGTTGCTCAGATGCTTTTCAAACTGTCGTCTTTGGGCCAAGACTGTATCAGGATTACCTGCTAAAAAAAACCCCGCAAATTCCTGGGTTCCACCCCAGAATCACCGACTCAGAAGCTCTGCGGATGGGTTCCAGGAATTTCCAGTTTTAACTAGCACTTCAAGAGGTTGAGGGTTGCAAACCACTGAACCATACCAGACTACTTCAAAATACCTAAGTGTTCCCAAACAAGACGCGGCGTGACACTCCGGCGACGCTTCAAGAGGGCAGGTGCCTGCGGACCGCGAGAGGAAGAGCAACTCACCCGCCAAATCCCGCGAGATCGTCTGGAGCGCGGCGCCCGCCCCGCCCCCGGTTGCCATGGAGACCCGGGCCCGGGAGCCGCGGACCGCGGGAGACTGGGGAAGCCGACCCAGCCGCAGCCTGAGCGGGCCGGTGCCGCGGCCCGGCGCTCACAGCAGCTGTCCCTCCGCCGCCGCGTCCGCCGAGGCCGGGCGAGGCCCGGGAGCGCCCTCCTTCGGGGACCCGAGCGACCCGAGCGCAGGCGGCCGCGGCCCCTGCCCGAACCCGGCGGGTGGGAGTGGCTGCATTTGAGCCAAACGGCCTTCGCGGGCCGCAGCCGCCCTGGGCTCCCCCCGCCTCGGTGCTCGGGTGCAGCGGCTGCCGCGTGTGCGTCCCCGGAGCCCTGCAACTTCCACCCTCGGGGTAAGGGCGGATTGGCCGGGCCGCAGATGCGGGCACTGGGGCGCTCTGTCCCCAGACAAGCCGCAGTAAAAGTCGCCGGTCTCGCTGGAAGCGCTCCTCCAGCCGGCCCTCCACCTCTCCTTTTTGAGTACCAGAAGTTTTCCTTGGGGCCCGTCGGGCTGACAGTATGGGATGCTCAGATCCGACCGTAAATGTCACCTGTTAAGTCTTTAATGCCGCCAAGAGAAGAGCTGCGGACACAGTGATTTACCGAGATAACCCTTTCTTTTCACAGAGACGATGCTTAAGATACAAGGAAACATCGCAACATCTGAATTGTAATTAAAGCTGAAATTACGACTGCCAAGGGGGCAAACATGCTCAACTCCGCAAGTGACCTGGAGTTTCCAGACAAAGATATTGAGGAGATCTCCCAACTCGCTTCCCTGGCGCTGTCAGAGGCCGATGTAACCAGCGAAAAAATTACAGTTGTTGAATCCGAAAAAACCGGCTACCGGGACTCCGTATACATTATGGCAGCGAATATTTTTCAGGGTATTCGAATAGAGAAGTCGTCAGAAAAAGTCATAATAAAGTATGGGAATGAACCCTTGCCGTCCTTGCCCGAGACTGAGGACGAATCCTTCCAGCGTTTGTCCTATGAGCTGGCGTTCAGTACCCTGAAGTGTGAGTAGTACCTAGTCTTGAAGATCAGCGCTAAAATAAATAATTACGAGAGAATCTGTGGAATGCAGCCCCTCTTCTCGCCCCCCAAACACACCAGGTTTAGTTTCTACTAAACCATATGCATATGGTTGGTTCAGTGCAAATGTCAAGGAAGTAGCTACGAGGGTTTTTGTTATTTTGTGGCACTGGGGATCAACCCAGGGTCTTGCACATGTTAGGCCAAGTGCTCTACACTGAGCTACACTCCAAGCACTAGCTTCTCCCCCACCCCCTGCACATTTCCCGCTGCCTAGCACCAAGCCTTGTTTTTAAATATTCTGCAGTTATTAAAATGAATGGGAAGCAATTTGATTAGTAGGACAACAAGAACTTCCTGTGTGTTTCTTTCCTTTTTCTGCATTTACATCTTGTATTTTACCTTATGAACAAACATAAAACCCTTAAGGAAGAGTGGGGAGAAGAACGGAGATGAAATAAAAAGCCATGGCCCACAAATTTGTGTGTGTGTGTGTGTGTGTGTGTTACTGAGGATTGAACCCAGGGCCTTCTACCTTCCAGCTACACCTGTTTTATTTATTTATTTTTTCAAAACAGGGTCTTACTAGGCTGATAAGAGTCTCACTACTTACGGAGGCTGTCCTCAAAACGTGCTATCCTCCTGTTCCAGTCCCTAAGTACTTGGGATTACAAGCATGTGCCACCAGGCCTGGCTCTCTGGCACAACGTTTTAAAGAGTATCAAAATTAAATCAACTCCTGTTAAGATGATCCCATTCTTAGCCAATAGCTTTCATTTGGGGAGCTCAACTTTAGTAGAATTCCCTTTTCTAATTTGCCTTCAGGGTTCCAGACTCAGTGTTTCAGATCCCCTCAGCAGTCGTTAATAACCAAGTAACTTCTGAGTGTAAAGTTGACTCTTAGATAACCAGATTTTATTACTATAAAGATACCTGCCAAAAGGCCCGGAGGCTTTGTTTTTTTGTACTAGTTGTGACTATAAACTTTATACTGGTTTGTAAACTGACTGAATGTAGGTCCAACAAGAAGTTCCAGAACTGTTTGGAGTATTGGCAGTATGGCTAAAATGATAAGCATATGGCTTCCCACAGAGACTTGAAGAGGACAATACTCATTTGTATGGTTTCCTTAGTATTAGTACGTAGTGGGCCTGGCACATCTCTGCACATAGGAGGCAGTGAAAAATTGCTATTGAGATTGTTGAATTAAAATGCCCCACTGAGCCAGGTGTGGTGGTGCATGCTTGTAATCCCACTACTGAGGATCAGGGTTCTCGGCCAGCCTCAGCTACTTAGTGAGGCCCTCCGCAACTCAGTGAGACCCTGTTTAAAAAAAAAAAAAAAACTAAAAAATAGGGCTGGGGGTGTAGCTCAGAGGTAGACTGCCCCTGGGTTCTATCCCCAGTACCGCGAAAAAAAAAAAAAAATGCCCCATTGATTATATAGACATGAATATATAGTTTTTGTTGTCTGTGAAGATGAGAGAAATTTTGATGTCTAGAAGCAACTTCTCTTCAGTTTTCATCTTTGTCTTCTCAAGATATTTTTTTTCTTTTTTTTTTTTCTTTTATACGGTACTGGGGATTGAACTCAGGGGCATTCTACCTCCAAGCTATACCCCCAGCCCTATTTTTTTTTTTTTTGTGTGTGTGGAACTGGGGATTGAACTCAGGGGCATTCTACCTCCGAGCTACACCCCCAGCCCTAGTTTTTATTTTTTATTTTGAAACTGAGTCTCACTAAGTTGCGGAGTGCCTCACTAGGTAGCTGAGGCTGGCCGCGAACCCGGATCCTCCAGTCTCAGCCTCCCGAATGCTGGGATTACAAGCGTGCGCCACCACGCCCGGCTCCCCAGCCCTATTTTTTATTCTTTATTTTGAAACCGGGTCTCACTAGGTTGCGGAGTGCCTCACTAAGTAGCTGAAGCTGGCCACGAACCCGGATCCTCCGGACTCAGCCTCCCGAATGCTGGGATTACAAGCGTGCGCCACCACGCCCGGCATTTTTTTTTTTCTCTTTTTAAGTCTGTCATAACTATTTTTCCTCCTCCAGTTTAAATTCCAATTCTGTTTCATTTCTTATCTTCCCCTTTCCGTCAACCTAAATGTCATGCTTCACACAGTGAGTCAAATGAACATTTTTGTTTTTATTTTATATTTTGGTAGTGGGGCTTGAACCCACAGGCATTCTACCTTGAGCTATACCCCTAGCCTTATTTCTTATTTAGAAACAGGGTCTCACTAAGTTGTTGGGATCTCACTAAGTTGCTGAGGATGGCCTCAAGCCTGTGGTCCTCATATCTCAGCCTCCCAAACACTAGGGTTACAGGCCATACCACCGCACCTGGCCCAAATTAAAATTTAAAAAATTTCTCCTTGCAGCAGTGAAATGCAGCATGGGTAGCTATATTGGTTAATTGTATCTAATGTTAATGCTAGAATTCTGTTATAGGCAATTTGTTTTCCTAATAGAGTATTGAATCTTTAGAAATCAATCAATAGCCTGGATTATTCCGTGTAAAATCAATGCATTAACTAGATGGTTATGTTATAGGGATGTGTGCAGTAGATTATCATTTTTTTTTTGATACTAGGAATTGAACCCAAGGGCATGCTACATCTGAGCTACACCCCCAGCCCAATTTTATTTTTATTTTGAAACAGGGCCTAACTAGGTTGATAAGAGTCTCACTACTTGCTGAGGCTATCCTCAAACCTGTGATCCTCCTGTTTTAGCCTCCCAACTACTGGGATTACAGGCATGTGCCCCCATGCCCGGCATTTTTTTCCCTTATTTTCTGTTTTATGAAAAAGTCTTATGATTATTTGATCTTTCTTAATGACCCAGAAAACTCCTATTCTGGTAAATTATTGTCACAGGTCTTTATAAACCTTCTTTTCCTTGAAATACTCTCATTTATAAATTAAAATTATAAAATAAGATGGTATGGTTGTTTACTTGTTTAAAAATATTCATATAATAATATCTTGCTTTAAATTGTCATCTGAGTAATTTCTAAACATTCAAATGGAATAAAATTAGATTTCTAGTGGTTGGTGGTGTGGCTCAGTGGTAGATGCCAGGTCCTAGGTTTAATTCCTCCATACTTCAAGAAACAACAAAAATTACAATTCCAACATAGTGGATTTTCCAAGATAATTAAGAACCCGATATTTTACTTTTAAAATATTAGAGGCTTCTATCATTGTGCTTTTACTTTCTGTATTACCAATTTTCTTGTAATACTCTCACATGTGATATTTTGTAAATTCACATTTGGCTCATACATTTTAGGTTCCAGGAATAATGGTTCAGGAAAAACAAAATGAAACACCTCAGGATTTCTTCCCTAAGGTCTTAATAGGAACAGTAAAGCTGTGAAGGTTATCCTACAAACTAGAGTGCTTGGGTAATGGCCCCTTTTGTCTGTGACTTTGTGAATAGATAGCTAGATCACAATGCTATATTTTTTGAGGAAGAATAAGGAAAGAAAAACCAAAATCTCTTAATTCTACACATTAAGTGTATTTCTTCAGTTGTGCTTTATGCTTTTGTTTTATTGTTTGTTTTGTTCTTGATGTCCTTTTTTGTGTATGAAGTCTTTCAAGCAGGGAGTATATTTATCTGGTTAACCTTTCAAAGGCTTAAAGGCCTCAGTATGATGTTTTTTGAAATAAAAACTGCCACTAGTTTGGGTTTACCAAATAATTCCAAGGCCAATTTTCTGTCAAACAAGAGAAACCTTTTTCTTGTTAGTTTGATTTCTGTCAAAGTAATAAGAGTACTGGTGGGTTAATTTGTTTATTTTTCAAAGAATCTCTGTACGTTACAAGGAATACTACATATTAAAAAAGAAAACCTGGCCAAATGATTTCTTAAGAAATGAATGAATAACCAATGAAGAAAGAAGAGAAAAAAGATAGATGCCCCTGAAATTACTTTTTATTTTTCAGCTTAATTCTTTCTCTAACTTTTCTGGCATATATAGTAATTGGTGAACTTTTACTCCCAGGAACTGACTGTGATGTTAACCTGGTCATTTTGGAAACATATAATCTGTCATTTTTAATCATATAATCTGAAAAACCTAGTAAATGCTTAATAATATGGTTTGGTTCTAGCCTTTGGGAATTGATGATTATAGTAAAGGGTTCTCTAGACCACCCTCAGGTCCAACAATTCCCTAAAAGGACTTACAGAGCCTGGCAAAACTTTTATATTCATGGTTATAGCAAAAAAGAAAAAAGAAAAAAAAAAACAGATTAAAACCAGCAACCAGTAAAGGCATGTAGGGCTAAGTCCAGGAGAAAGCAGATCCAAGTGCCTTACTGTCCTTTCCCTGTGGAATCTTACGAACGGTGCTTAATTCTCCTAGTAATGACATATGACAACAGGAACAAAGTATTGGCAACCAGGCAAGCTCACCTAAGCCTTGTCATCTAGGGTTTTTACTGAGGGTCAGTCTTGTAGACAGTCCATGTACCAAAATTTGGTTACTCACCTTGTAGCTTCTGTAGAAGTCAAGCTGATACCATGTGACCCAAGGCCCCAGGTGAATAAAGAAACTTTTATCAAGCAAGATATTTCAAGGACTTAGAGGTTATTTTCTAGGAGATAGTCAAGGGCCAAATCTTTCCTTATAATGTGCAGAAGAGTTTAAAGTAATTATCTTGAGTGACAACAGCAATATTTTATATTTATATAGGTCTGTATGATTCACAAATACTTCATTTCACTTGGTATACCAGTTCTTTGAGATGGAAGATTCTCATTTGCATTTGAAAAAATTAGGGGCCAGGCATGCTACAATCCCAGTACTTTGGAGGCTGAGATCAGAGGATCACAGGTTCATGGCCAGCCAGCCTCAGCTACTTAGTGAGACCCTCCACAACTTAGTGAGACCCTGTTTCAAAATAAAGAATAAAAAATAGGGCCCAGGGTGTAGCTCCAAGGTAGAATGCCCCTGAATTCAATCCCCAGTTCTGAAAAAAAAAAAAAAAAAAAAGAAAAGAAAAAATTAGGGGAAGGCCAAGAAGAAATTAAGTGGTGTGCCTATAGAACCTAGCAGGGAGGATAAAAAGATGAAGTATTTTGTCTGGTTGAAGGGCGGTAGAGTAACAACCACTATCTATGGTTTTACATTTATATGGTCCCATATTGTTTGGTTTTGACTGCATTTGTGTATTTGCATTGCATATTTTGTGATGGCAAGCTTCTTTTCCTTGTTATATACTTCTCTCAAGTATTCTTTCAAAAGTGTTAGTGGCTATTCTTATTAATTTTGCCAAAAAGATTATTAAATAATTTTGCCAGGTTATCCTCCTCCCCAACACACAAAAAACCTTCATGTATCTATAATTATAGGAGGGACTTGGCATTCTTGATGTGAAGGTTCTAGAAATGCCTCATATGAAGGAATTCTATGAAAATATAACAAAAAGGGAGAACCTAGGTAAGAGTCAAAAGAAGAAACATCTTCCATCTTTCATCCAAGATGGGAGGGATAACCAGATGGACCAAGTTGGGGTATTTTTTGTTTTGTGTTGTTTTTTTGCAGGCAGAGGTGGGGGATCCAACTAATAGCAATCTCCCTTTACATCTGAGTTTGGAACCAATTGAGAGAGAAAAATGTTTATGGACATGATTTTAGATCTCTGGTAAAGTGTGTGTATAAACATCTTACTCCTGAACTAAAGACTTAGCCACCTAATCCATGGTCCTCACAGACCTCTCCCCGTGAAATGCATGCATGCCTCCTGAAGAGAGAAAAGGGGAGGGGAAAAGATGCCCAGCTCCTCC
Organism: Graphiurus murinus; assembly: GCA_004027655.1. NCBI lineage: Eukaryota > Metazoa > Chordata > Mammalia > Rodentia > Gliridae > Graphiurus > Graphiurus murinus. The sequence continues at coordinate 118,685 of PVLC010001309.1, read as the reverse complement.
TTCCACTTTCACCAGTCAAGTACCCAACTGCCCTGATGAGTACAAGCAGGGAGAGAACCCCTGAGGAATGGGGGTTCAGTTAAAATATGGATAGCAATTCCCAAAAGATTTCCTATGAAAACTGGAGTCTATGCTCTCAAATTAGTCTTTTTTCTAGTCTTCCATCTCTCAAAGATTGAAATTCAATGTGTATATTGCATATAATAGGTTTTTCGTAAATGTTGAGTGATTTAAAGCTAGGCTTGCTTTCTGATTAAAGTATCATATATATACATAATAAACTATATATATACATATATATATATATTTAAAGTAGTTGTATTGAAAAAAAGCACTCATGAATGCCATGGAAATTTTTAAATATGTCCCTTTGTTTCTACTCAGTACTTCTGCATAATCATTCTATTCTCTCTGCTTGGACTACTATCTCCACCCAGATCTTATATGGCAACTCCTTGTCATTTGGGTCTTAAGTGTTGTCTTATCAATGTCTTTTCAGTGAGTTCTACCAAACATTTAAGTTAGAAGTAATGCCATCCTAACAAAAATTGTTTGGAAGAATAGAGGATGAGGGAATACTTCCTATTCATGAGGCCAGCATAAACTTGACACCAACACTGACAGGATGTTACAAGAAAATTATAGACCAACATTCCTCATAAATACAGGACATTAATAAAGAACAAAAATAATGAAATACTAGCAAATCAAATCCAACAGTACTGAAAAAGAAATGGTGGTGCATGCCTGTAATTCATTACTTGGGAGGCTGAGACAGGAGGATCACAGGTTCATGGCCAGCCTCAGCAACATGAGGCTCTCTGCAATTCAGTGAGACCCTATTTCAAAATAATAAAATAAGATTGGGGTTGTAGCTCAGAAGTAGAATGTCCCAGGGTTCAATCCCCAGTATCAAACCAAACAAAGCAAACAAACAAACAAAAAAACAGAGAGAGATTATAAGAAAATGGTTGCCCAATATTATTAAGTAGATCTTCTTTAATGTCTTTGGAAGGACCTAAATTATGAGGTAGGAATTCCATTATTACTGCTTTGATTTTTCAGAGGATGCTTCTTTGACAGAGATTCCATGTGAAACCTGGGCCATAAGGGCCCAAGATTCATTAAGATTATAAATATTTCATTGTGTCATTGCAATTTAAGTCTTTATCAAGAACTGAAGTACATTTTAGATAGGAAAGTAAACTTATTTTATGGCATTGTTTAAGGTGTATTTTGATTTCACATTTTCATTTTCAGTCTTTATATTTTCAGTAATAGACATTTCCTTTGTCTTGCAGATCAAGATATTTTGGAAACTATGTTAATAGACAGCTATATCTTCCCAAGTACCACAATAGTAAGTAGACACTTTTAGAATTAGCTTGTCTAATGATTATTTTTTAGAAAATACTAAAAAGCTTCAGATTTAAACAACTAGTTTGCTTAATACTGAGATCTCTTCAACATACAGACTCCTACTTCTTTTTTTTTTTTTTTTTTGCAGTACTGGGGATTGAACTCAGGGGCATTCTACCTCCGAGCTATACCCCCAGCCCTATTTTTTATTCTTTATTTTGAAACAGGGTCTCACTAAGTTGCGGAGTGCCTCACTAGGTAGCTGAGTCTGGCTGCGAACCCAGATCCTCCGGTCTCAGCCTCCTGAATGCTGGGATTACAAGCGTGCGCCACCACGCCTGGCTCACAGACTCCTACTTCTAATACTGATCCTTTCCCTTTCATTTTGATGAACATACCCTAAACTGTCTTTTTTGAAATTGTTTCCTGGAAGCCGGGCGTGGTAGTGCATGCTTGTAATCCCAGTAGTTGGGAGGCTGAGACAGGAGGATCCGGGTTCTCAGCCAGACTCAGCTACTTAGTGAGGCCCTTGGCAACTTAGTGAGACCCTGTTTCAAACTAAAGAATAAAAAATAGGGCTGGGGGTGTGGCTTGGAGGTAGAAAGCCTCTGGGTTCCATCCCCAGTACCACACACACACAAAAAAGAAAAGTTCTTTCTTTCCTGGATTTTTTTTTTTTCTATTTTGAAGACCTTCCCTATTTTCAAATCTAACTAGACTGTGTAAAAATATTCATATTCCTCCTCTGTTATAAAAAAATAAGGAGATGTAAAATATTGCTGTTAGATTTTGTTTGTATACTTTTCTTGATGTGTGCTTCCTTTGGTAGCCAGACCATTTGAGCAGTCTTATTATTGTGATGCTGTATGATTTCCAAGACAGAAAATTTCAACCTCGTGTCCTTCCTCATGACGAAGAGTCCATATCAGAAGTTCAAGAAGTAGAGAACCTTCTTAACAGGTGATTGAATAGGTGAAAAGTATGTTTTACATAAAATCAATATTAGGGGTGTTTCCTTCTTTATTTCTTTAGTTCTTTCATTTTTGTGGCACTGGAGATTGAACTACTACTACTACTGAGCTACATACACAATCCCAATATTAGTGTTTTTATTGGAAAAAAGTGTATGTAGTGTAATGTATGGATAAATGTTAAAAATTTATGGAGAAGAAATGTGAACATTCATAAATTTCTTGAGTTCCTTTCTAAACAGTCTTGAGCAGACTAAGTATCCTGGCCAGCATCTGCAGTTTAGCAAGGCCCTCCACAACTAAGTGAGCCCCTGTTTCAAAATAAAAAAATAAAACAGGGCTGGGGGTATAGCTCAGAGATAGAATGCCCCTGGGTTCAATTCTAGTACCACAAAGAATAAAAAAAAAAGATAAAATAGGGCTAAGGTGTAGCTCAGAGGCAGAATGTCCTGGGTTCAATTCCCAGTACCCAACACACATTAAAAAAAAGTTCCTAATAATTTTTAGCACATACATAAATTAAACTTCATTTGAAATAGCTATTATTTGTTTTCCTTTTTTGTTGTTGTTGTTTGGTTTTAGGGGGGAGGGTCGGAACTGGGGATTGAACCCAGAGGCATTCTACCTTCAAGCTACACTCACAGCTCAATTTTATTTCTTACTTGGAAACAGGGTCTCATTAGGTTGACAAGAGTCTCACTACTTGTTGAGGCTGTACTCAAACCTTCGATCCTCCTGTCTCAGCCTTCCAAGTACTAGGATTACAAGCTTTCACCACCACAACTGGCTTATTATTTGTTTTCCTTAACTTTATTTGAAGCTCTTTTAAAGGAAATCTATCATGAATCAAATGAAGCATTTTACCTTCAAGCTACACCCACAATTTTATTTCTTATTTGGAAACAGGGTCTTGTTAGGTTAACGAGAGTCTCACTACTTGCTGAGGCTGTACTCAAATTTGTGATCCTATTGTCTCAGCCTTCCAAGTACTGAGATTACAAGCTTGCGCCAGCACACCAGGCTTATTATTTGTTTTCCTTAATTTTATTTGAAGCTCTTTAAAAAAAAAATCTATCATGAATCAAATGGGAAAATCGCAACAATGGACAAGAATCCACTATTTTGCCAAGTTGGAAAAAAAATCTACTTTTTAAAAAACAAACTAACATGGTTTAAATGATTTCTTTTTATCATAAATACCAACAGAAGCCTACCTTGAGAATAAATTCCTCCCTAAAAGGGTGATTAGAAGAACTAATTAAACTAATGCATATAAAATACTCAGAACCAGACACATAATAAATGATCAATAAACAATGTGTTATTGTTTGCTGTGGTTTGACTATGTCCCCCAGGGTTCATGTGTTGTAAACCTAATCTCCACTGTGGCAGTGTTGGGGGGTGGGACCTGTGGGAGGTGCTCAGTTCATGGGGCTCTGGCCTCCTGAGTGGATGAATGACAGGATTAGCAGGGTGTGCAGAAGTTGTGTGCTAGTTTTACTTATACTAATTTATGGTGTCTACATCCCAACTTTAAATTCCCATGAGAAGGGCTGGGAGCATGTCTCAATGCATGTGCAAGGCACTGGGTTTAATCCCCAGTTCCACCAAATAAACAAAAACAAAAATTGACCAGACTCAGTGCCTATGAGAAGGATTTTGATTGGCTCTATGTGAGTCAGGTGCATTCTTTTGGACCAATCTTCTATAACCAGTGGAGTGGTATTCCAAACTGCAGACCAGACTGCTGGAATCCAACCCCTGTAGAACTTCTGAGACTTGAGAGTGGGCACTGTTGTTCCTAGGAAAGTAGAATCACTATAAGCTGAGAGTATACCTAGTATATGTATACTGAGAGACAAAAGAGGTGATAGAGTAAGTGATTATCAAGAAGTTGTATAAAACTGATTTCTTCCCTTTCATAATTGTGTTTGACCTATGTGGTTGTCTCTCCCAGGGATCCAGTGTTTTATCACACTTATATCCCATAAATGAAAAAGGTGCCAACTTTTATTCATGAATTTAGAGATATAATTCAAGATGATACCCATTATTTTTTAAATATGAAAGTCTTTAAGAATTCATTCCTTATACAAAATGCAACTTTTTTTTCAGTGGTACTAGGGATTGAATTCAGGGGCATTCTACCTCTGAGCTATACCCCCAAGACTTTTTAAAATAAAATCTTGCAAGGTTGTGGAGTCTCACTAAATTGCTGAGGGTGGTTTTGAACCTGTGATTCTCTTGTCTCAGCCTCTCAAGTATTGGGATTGCAGGCATGTGCCATCATGATCGGCTGCAACTAGCTTTTCGATATAACCATCTACCTCGCTATCATCCTTGACTCTTCTTGCCTCCTCTCTGCTGCACCCTACCTTATCAAATAAATCAAGTCCCTTAACTCCAATTCAAGAATATAGGTTGGATCTGTCCACCTCTTTCCATCTCCACTACTGCCGTCCAAATCCGCACCACCATCATCTGTCACTTGGACTGCTGTGCTGGCTTCCTCATTGGCTTCCGTGTCTATAACTCTTACTTTCCCACAATCCATTCCATGTGGCAAGTGGAGTAATATTTTAAAAATGCAATTACATGGTCATGAGAGAGTATCATAGATCAGGCTTGTCCTCCTACTGTAAACAACTAGGAAACTGGATGAAATACATTAGGTAAAGATTGGAGATGTGAGACAAGGAACAGTACAGTAACTTGATCCCTAAGAAGACAGAAACAAATGAGTTGAGCCCTAGCATGGTCTTGGCTTCATGCCTAGAGGTACTTTCCAAACTGCAATGCAGAAAGTGGAAAATGGCAATCTCACTGAGCTAAAAAAACAGATCAGAGTTTTAGAAATGATCATTAAATTTTTCTTCCTGATTTTGCTAAATGGTAAGGTAATTTACACTGAATGATTTATGAGTGTTAAACAACCATGGAGATAAACCATATTGGCTCAGATATATTCTTTTTCTTTTCTTCTCCATTTCTCTCATTACCCACAGTGCTGCAGCATCTCATTTATTTGCCAAAATGCTCCATAAGTACTTGTGCACGGGTTTTATCTCTCATGTTCCCTCTAGCTCTTCTTTGGAAACCCTTCCCTTGTTTCACTTACCTAGTGAAGAGTCTGAAACAGTTGTCTATGTAGTGTCTTATTTTATGTTTTCCAAGGAAAACATTATCTTTTGGCATTAAGAAAATATTCAGTTAATACTTAAACAGAAATATTTCTAATGTGCTGGGCACTGATAATAGCACACAAAAATTTGAGTTATTTTGTTCATTATTAGATTAACATTTCTGAAAATTTTAGAACCCAAAAGGAATAAAACCCATTTCATTAAAAACCAAACCAAAACAAAGCCGGGCGTGGTGGCGCACGCTTGTAATCCCAGCATTCGGGAGGCTGAGACCGGAGGATCCGGGTTCGCGGCCAGTCTCAGCTACCTAGTGAGGCACTCCGCAACTTAGTGAGACCCGGTTTCAAAATAAAGAATAAAAAAATAGGGCTGGGGGTATAGCTCGGAGGTAGAATGCCCCTGAGTTCAATCCCCAGTACCGCAAAAAAAAAAAAAAAAAAACCAAACCAAAACAAACAAACAAACAAAAAAACTAGCTGGGTATGGTGGCACATGCTTATAATCCCAAGTTCTCAGGTTCTCGGTCAGCCTCTGCAACTTAGTGAGACCCTGTTTCAAAATAAAGAATAAAAAATGGGGTTGGGATGTAGCTCGGAGGTAGAATGCCCCTGGGTCCAATCCCCTCTACTGCAAACAAACAAACAAAAAACTGAGGGAGGACTGGATGTGTAGCTCAGGGGTAGAGCACTTGCCTAGCATACAGGAGGCCCTGGCTTCTATCCCAAGCACCATAAAGAAAAAATAAAAAGAGAGAAAATGACATATTAGTTAGGATTCTTTTCTTGCAACTGAAAAATTAGGCAAAAGGGAGAATTTATTATCAAATGTATCTTGGCAGAACTGAACATGAGACTGTAGGCAGGGCAGTGATGTAACTGTTCCTACTAACTAGAACTCATGACTCAGCGAGCATCAGGACTCTTGTCCGCTCCTATATCTGCTTCTCTGTGTGCTTTGGCTCCATTCTTTGATCAGCCTGTGTTCCTAGGATGAGAAACATGACTGCCAACAACTCAGGAGCTTTACGTCTTACAGTACGGAACATTAGAAAAACTAGCTTCTCTCTCTATTGATACATCCAACACATCCCTGGATCCTGGCTTAGGCCACTTGTGTCCTCTTGACCAATCAGCTGTGGCCAAAGACTCACTGGAGGAGAGGGGAGGTTCCATCCCCAGAACAGATGGCGAACAAGTAGGTTTTTACTAGTTTTAAGTGGAAGCAGGGAGAGTAACTTTATTGGGTGTTATTTATAGATTTAACGCTTCTTGTGACTTACTATAGTACATATAGTCTAATGGTATTATACACACACACACATATAGAGAGAGAGAGATAGAGAGAGATAGATAGATAGATAGATAGATAGATAGATAGATAGAGAGATAGAGAGATAGAGATAGATAGATAGAGAGAGAGCGAGAGAGAGAGAGAGCGAGAGCGAGCATACACTTTGCTTCTGCCGTGTAGCAGCGGGACCTGGGGCACTGTGAACCCAGATGGCCCAGTCTAATCAGGGTTCCAAATAATTGGAAGCTGGGTTTCAGTGCCTGTGAAAGCCAGTTGTTCCTTTTTACTGATTGTTGGGCTTGAGCCTTTTTGTGGCCCAGTCTCAAAATGCAGGGGCTGTATCAGAATCTTCCCATAAACTTGGCATGCTTGGGCTTCTGTTTTTGTTTTCCTTCCTGCATGAGTCTGTGCCAAGCTCTGCAAATCTCTCAACTTCTCAGGCACATACCCTGCACTTGGAGAGTAGCTGCTGTATCCAGGCTCCCTTGGCTTGGAGCCCTGGGCAGCTCTTCTCCCCTCCCTCCCTCCCTCACCCCTGGCCACTCCCACTGCTCCCCCAGCTTAGCTGCAGTGTCCCTCCTGGGTCCCTCCCCGTGCCACCACAGTGTCCTGCCTTTCCTTGTCATTACTACTTAGGACATTTGAAAACAACTTTTTCTTCCAGACTCTCAGTTTTTTTTTTTTTTTTTTTTTTTTTTTTTTTGTCAGAAATAGCTTCTTCCTCGCTCACTCTCTGGCTTCTGGAACTGAAACAGTGCCTGGAATTATAGTAATTTGTTTAATGAGTGAACTGATATTTCTCTACCCTTAAGTGTCCTTCTATTTCCTGCAGAAAAAAGTTGCAGCATGGTATGCATGATATGTAAGATTTGCTGTGGTTTGAGCGTTGGATCTCTCACTACCCTCTGCTCAGCAAATACACTTTGACCCTCCTTATCTTTATGGTGCTCCACCCTTTGTGTGCTTTTCTCCTTTTGTGGTCTGGAAGATTCATGCTGTCTCTATCTTCTCTCCTCTTGTGGTCTGAAAAATTCTTGGTCCTCCTTTAATAGTTAGCTCAAGCTTTTCCTCTTAGAAGTTCTTTTGGGTTGATTCCGATATATTTCTTCCAATACATTTACTTCCTTCTTTACCTAAGTGTCATGTAGCTTCATTATATTTTGCTATAATTGTTTTAGTCTGTTTTATCACAAAATTATAAATTACTTAAGAATAGAATTATCTTTTAATCTTTATAGTTCCAGGTCTGATCACAGGACTTAGTTAATAGTAGCAAAAAATAAATACTTTAATTATGTGCATTATAGGACTGGCAAATAAATTTATGGATGAAGGCTTTATGTGGTAATACATGACTGTAATCCCAGTACTTGGGAGGCTGAGATAGGAGAATCTCAGGTTCAAAGACAGCCTCATCAATGTAAAGAGACTTTCAGGAACCTAGCATGACCCTGTTCCAAAAACAAAAATAAAAAAAAAAAAAGAATTACTTTTTTTTTGTGGTACTGGAGATTGAACCCAGGGGCATTCTACCTTTGAGCTACACCCAGCTCTATTCTTTTTTTATTTTGAAACAGGGTTTTACTAAGTTGCAGATGCCCTTGCTAAATTTCTGAGGCTGGCCACAAACCTACAATCTTCCTGTCTCAGCCTCCCAAGTACTGGGATTACAGGTGTGTGCCACCATACTCAGCTAGAATTACATAAGAATAATTTAACATTTAGAAAGGAAGCTCTGCCTACATTTGTCACAAGGATGCTGATAAAAGAGATAATTGTACAACTTTGTGATAATATACAAGCTTACTGAATAATTCAATCAGTAGCATTTGTTATCACAAATTTGAACTAAGTAGGTATTTAGAAATACTATTTTTATCAAAAATAGTCTGTAATCAAATATCTCACAGTGTTTAATATAGAACAGTAACTCACCACCTACCTTTGTATTAGTTTACTTTTTGGTGTGCATTAATGTACTATATCATTTTTTTGGTGTCCCCTGCTATAGTTCTGTGCTATTGAGATGCAAAACTAGACAAATCTAATTTTATTATAGTCCTAAAAGGCTTAGTGGTTGATAACCCTTCTTTCTTTTCCCCAGGTACCCCTATATTCTTTCTCTCCCTCTCATACCTACATATGTGTTCCCACATAAGCACTTTTATGGGTTAGAAGTTCTCATTCTGTTGAGTAGATATGAAGTTTAAACTATGGAGATTGCAGGCATAAGGAAAGAAAGTAGTGTTCAACCGTAGGTGCTAAAACAACTGAGCAGCTCTTTACTCCCTTGTCCTGCTTCCCGACATTCTTTGAAACAAGTTAACTAGGCCTGACACCAATTGCCAGAGAATGTCTGCTCCTTTCTGTACCATACATCAAGGGAACTCAAATTGTACTTGAGTCTTGTGGCATCTTCATTTCTCCTTCAAGGTTATTCTTGAGGTTTATTCAATTGGATTCCTACTATGAAAATGCTATGAATAAGTCCAGGAATAAGTCCTGTATTTTCATGTATTAAAAAATTATTGGATCTTTCTGGTAATACTAAACTGATTCTTGTTTTCCTTGTCTGTTATTTAGAACTTTGAAGCATGGGATATTTAGAACTGGGCAGGACTTGCCACAAATTCATGACTTTTCTTTTCTTGGTACTAGTATTGAACCTATGGGCATTCTACCTCTGAGCAACATCCCCTACCTTATATTTTATTTCTTATTTTGAAACAGGATCTCACTAAGTTGCTGAGGCTGGCCTGGGACCTGTGATACTCCTGCCTCAGCCTCCCAAGTACTGGGATTACAGGAGTGTGCCACAGAACACGGCTTCATGAAATTCTTTTTATCAAGGCTATACTATTGCCATCTATGATAATGACAGCCTATAATGAGTGCCTGCTATGTGCTAGGCACTGTGACTTAGTATTTTGAACACATGATCAGTAATAACTACATTAATAGCAAGGTTAGCTGACCAACTTCACAAATGAGAAAACCGAGGCTAAGGAAAATCAAGTAACATTCCTGACGCTATACAGCTAGTAAGTGATAGAATGTGTGTTTATCTTCAGGTGTTTCACTAAATAATGTTTGTCTTTCAACTAACAATAGATATAAATATTTGAGGAACACACAACCATACAGGGGCATTAAAAACAGAAGAGAGGAATCCAGATTATTGGAGGATTATTGGATTTCTATTTTCAAATATAACAAAGGTTTATTTTAAGCTTCAATAATTTGAAATGAAATTGTAGATGAATTTTTAAGATTCTAAATGTAATTTGTTAATATTTCAAGTGGAGTAATTGAGAACGGATTTTTTTTTTTTTTGTCTCTATAGTTCTAAGACAAAATTGGCTGCAGCATTGGCAAGATGTCGAATCAAACATGATGCCCTTTCAATTTACCATATTCTGCCAGAAATAGTTAGGAAACAGGAACTAAGAGCCTCCACTTTGCCACTTTATGCTTGGATAAATACTTTTAAAATCAGGTAAGAGTTTTAATAAAATTTGTAATTCATAATATAGTTTCCATCTTTTTAAAATAACATGATAAGAAATATTACCATTTTGCATAGTGGTACATGCTTGTAATCCCAGTATTTGGGAGGCTGAGATAGGAAAATCACAGGTTTGAGGACAGCCTCAGCAAGTAGTAAAACTCTCATCAACCTAGGGAGACCCTGTTTCCAAATAAGAAATAAAATTGGGCTGGGGTGTAGCTCGAAGGTAGAATGACTCTGGGTTCAAACCCCAGTACCACACACCCGCAAAAAAAAAAGAAATATTACTATTTTAAGGGTGGGTGGGGGGCACGTCCAGAAGTATTATTAGAAAATCCTAGTTTAGTTCCCAATCTTATCACCAAATTGCCAAAGACAATTACATAAATATGTTAGCCTTTCTGTTTCTAATTGTCTTTTAATTTACATTGGCAAAAACATGAGTTTCTTTAGATGCAATGGTATATTTTTGAGTTGCAGGAAAAAGGTGTTGATGTTAAATATATTCTTACTGATTACATTTAAAATTATACCTTAATGTATATTTACAGCCTTGAAGAAGTTTATGATAATTTGAAGAAAAAAGGCTATAATAAAGTCAAATCTGTATTGCGTATTGATGATAAAGTCTTTGCTGTGGACCAACATTGTTTTGATGTCTTAATTTTTCCATCTCATCTTAAAAAAGATCTTATAAATCTAGATCTTTTCAAAGATTACAAACTTATTTTTCAGGTAAAGTACTATTTACTTTCACTGTGATTCTCAACAGTCCTACTTATTCAAAGAATCCCTCCACCTTAAAATAAAATCTAACACTTCATATTTTTATGGATTACCAGGGAGGTTTTTAAGGCCAAATTGTCACCATGAATAAAATAAATATCTCTACGATCAGTGCTCCTATTATACCTTGACATTTTTGTCTCATTTGAAGTTGTAAAGAACACATGCTCCTCTCCAGACTCATAAAGGGGGAGTTTACTGGAAGCTGAAACACTATTTTTTTTTCTCCTCAGTGAGGATTCAGGAGAAGCTACAGTGAGACCTTTTCTTCCTTCCATTTCTGGGGAAGATACTAGTGTCATCCTGCATATGAAAAGGCAGTGTGCATATGTAATACTTTCTCTATACTTTGTAATATGATCTTACAGATTTTATTTGTAACAGGTGTGCAGTAGTTATAAATGCATGAAGAGATTGTGAGGTATAATGTGGTTTCAATAGGATGAAAAATACATGGTCCAAATAATTAGATTAAATTCATTTTTACATCCTTAAATTCTAATTCTTGCCTGAGATTCACCTTAGACTTCTAAGATTTATCCCTTCCTTAGACCCATATTTCTGAGCAAAATCAATTATCAAGCACTGAAATAAATAGGAGAAACTCAACCTGCCAAACCTCCTTTTACAATCTTCTCAGATATCTTAATTTTAATCTCTATAAACTAGCAGTAGTTTAGGTGACAGTGTAATGGGGAAGAAAAAATGGCAGTAGCCAATGAATAGATTTTCGTGAAGGGGTAAGAATGGGAGCTAAGACATTACTAATTTATTAATCTTATTTTGGAGATTTTAGCATTGCTTTGTTACTATACAAAATTAAATGGCAGTCATGATTTAGGCTAACAAAGTTAAGCTCTTTGTTACAAATATATTTATTAGTTTTCTTTCTTAGCTTTTTATGTAGACAAATATTAAGATGTTTTACACTAAGATGGATTATGTATCTCTTCAAGATTCCTATCAAGTATTTTCTTTTATTTAAAGCAAAAAGAAGTTAGTTTATGTTTCAGTCATGCCCTTTGAAATTCTAATTATACTATTATCTTATAGGACAAATCTCGAAGTCTTGCTGTCCATTCTGTAAAGTCTTTAATAAATGTGGAGGATGATGTCTTAATGGTCAATACAGGTTCATGGTACACAGTGGCCCACATGTCAGTCTTAAGTAATAATACTTCAAAAATATTTGTTTGTGGAACACAAACACGAACTAAGGATCCTGACGTGAAGAACCTTTTCACAAAAATGGGATGTAAAAGTATGTATACACACTCCTTTTTTTGGTGATTATTGTTCTGTGAGATTTTAGAAATGTTAAAAATATTCTAATTTATTATTTTGTAATGTAAAATCTTTACATGTAAACTATATTCTTAAAATCTCATTAATTTATCATATATCAAGTTTTATTGTTTAATGTTGGTTCAGCAGGTGCAAGTTAAAATAATTAGTATCTTGGTACTTTGGAATAGCATTTGATATTTAGCTATAACATAATTTGAACATTTGATCCAAGTAAATGAGGCTTATCATTTAATACATAAGAATATATTCACATAAGTGCTTAATTGGCAAAGATAATATCAAAGACTAAAAACCAAGTCTTTTAGACTTCCTGCTCTTAAAAACTTTTTTTTCCAGTTGAGCTAGGTGGTACACATCTTGGGAGGCTGAGACAGGAGTATTGCAAGTTCAAGGCCAGACTTAGCAACTTAGTGAGAACCTCAGCAACTTAGCAAGACTATGTTTAAAAAATAAAAGGGCTAGGGGTGTAACTCCATTCCTAATACCAGAAAGAAAAAGAAAAAAAAAAAAAGAAGATTTTTTTTCCCTTGGGCATGGTGGAAAAATCTGTAATCCCATATTCTGGAGGTTGAGGCAGGAGGATCACAAGTTCAAGGCAGTCTGGGAAAATTAGAGAGGCCTTGTTTTAAAATAAAAAATAAAAAGGGCTGCAGAGGTCAGTGGTAGAGCACCCTGGGTTCAATCCCTTATACCATAAAAAAAGAAAAAGAAAATAAATAAATGAAAATTTCTATTGGATCATACAAACTAAATATCACATTTTATTATAGGTTCAGTGAGGCTGAAAAAGTAATCAAAACTTTTGACAGAATTACAGGACCAAGGAGACAAAAAGTAGAATTCAGTACTTGACCAGGAGAAGTAGCCTGATAAGTATGCAGGATTTTAGCCAGGCACAGTGGTACATTCCTGTAATCCCAGCAACTCAGGAGGCTGAGGCAGGAGAATCACAAGTTGGAGGCCAGCCTGGGCAACTTAGCAAGACCCTATCTCAAAATAAAACAATTTTTTAAAAAGGCCCAGTGATATAACTCAGTGGTAGAGTGCCCCTGTGTTCAATTCCCAGTACTACAAAACAAACACAACCTGGGATTTTACTTGGAGCACAGAAGTATACCTTGGATAACGATCAGTCCTTCAAAGTATTGGAGCTCAAATTCCAGTCATCTTATTTCCCAGTTGGGTTAATGTGATCTGGGACTTAAGGTGATACAGTCTTAAGAAGGCCAACTTTCTTCCTCCCAGAAGCAAAAGTAAATTTCTTGTGGAAGAAGATAGCATTATCCTAAGTTTCTAATTATCTCCTACTTTTTCCCCAATGTAATGTCTGGCACTCAAAAAAGGAGATAAGAAGAAAAGATATGACTCAACTATTAAATGTATAAGAACAGATTCTACATTTGATCTTAGCCAAAAGGTTGAGAAATAATAGATTATGACTCAAATCAGACCCACACAAGATCTAAATACTGGATATTTCAGATGTGGGTTTTAAAATAATTATGATTAATATGCTGAAGAAACGAAATGCAAAGCTTTAAATTCCAGCAGAGAACTGGGAAATACAATGAGAAAAAGAGCCAAAAGAAAATTCTATTACTGAAAAATACAGTATGTGAAATTAAGAAATTAATGGGGATGGGGTGTACCTCATTGGTAGAGCATGTGCTTAGCATATGCTAGGTCCTGGGTTCAATCTCCAGCACCAAGTAAAAGAAAGATAAATGAATGGATGGGTTTAACTGTAAATTAACAAAGCTAAAAAAAATTAGTGAACTGATGGCCAGAAGAAAATATTCAGTAAGGCATGGGGAGAAAAAAAGGTTGAATAATATAAAAGAAGTCATGATACACATGAGACTCAGTCACCCAATGATAGCATGTATATTACAATTGTAATCTCTGGAAGAAAGGGATGGAATTGAGAAGAAACAATATTTGAATTTCACGCTGGGAATTTTCCAAAATGGATGAAAGACATGTCACAGGTTTCAAAAGATGTGATCACTCTAGTAAGAATAAATATAAATAAACATATGGCAAACATATACTGTTTGCCTTCCAAACCCACATGTTAGAATCCTAACCCTTAGGTGATGGTATTAGGAGATGGGTGGGTCTTTAGGGGTGATTAGGTCATAAGGGCAGAGCCCTTGCAAGTGGGATTAGTGCCCTTATGAACCAGACCCCAGCTTGCTAGCCCTCTTCCACCACTGGAGGACACAGCAAAAAGGTACCATTTATGAGAAAGTGGGCCCTCACCAGTCTCTGAATTTGCTGGTGACTTGATTTTGAACTTCCCAGCCTCCACACCTGTGAGAACTAAATTTCTTTTATTCATAAGCTACTCATTCAAGGATTTTTTTTTGTTATAGCAGCTAAAATAGACTGATTAAACCCTAGGCATATCATAGGATAATTACTGAAAGTCAAGTGCAATGGTAAGGAACCAAGGAGAAAACACTTGTTGCCTTCAATAAAATAGCAATAAAAGCAAAAAGTAACTTTTTCATCAGAAATGATTAGAGTCAGAAGCCTATTTAACAATATCCTCATAGTGCTAAAAGGAATTTCCAGTCTAGATTTTTCAATCCAGAAAAAAAGTCACCTTTGAAATAGAATGAAATAAGCCAAGAGTGGTGGTACATGCCTATAATCCCAGTTCTTGGGAAGATGAGGCAGGAGGATTGCAGGTTCAAGGACAGCCTCAGCAACTTAGCAAGATTCTCAGCAACCTGGCAAGACCCTGTTTGAAAATAAATTTTTTTTAAAACGGCTGGGGATGTAGATCCTGTTTCAAAATAAAGCATAAAAAGAGTGATAGCTTGGATGTTGAATGCCCCTGGGTTCAATATCTGAGAGTTTGTCACCCATAGACATAATAGAGTAAATATTTGGGTAGAATAAATATTAGATAGAAAGTTTGGGATGTGGGTAAAAATGAAGAACAATGGAAAAGGTTAAGTACCTTGATAAATCTAAATGATTATAAACTAATGTCTTGTGGAGTTGAAAATTACTGTGTTGTTAAAAAACGTGTGTTATATTAAAATAAATTAGAGCAATGGCATATAATTTTAGAGAATTAAAAATGGAATTGATATATGATCTTTGATTTCCCGGGAAATGGTAAAAGTAGTAAATTATATTAAATAAGTGGCATATGTTATACTGTCTGGGATAATTAGTAAACAAATAATAAAATATATAAGTAATACTTTAAAGGCAAGGGATATGGAATATGAAATTAGAATACCAATCTAAAGAAAAATAAGAGAAAAGGGTCATAGAAAAGGCAGGATCAACAGAAAGCAAATAGGGTGGTAGATTAAACCAAAGTGATATGTATTTAAGTTTATATTAAATCTAACACATTAAAATAGCATATAAGCCAATTATAATATTTAAAATATAAAGACATTAAAAATACATAGACAATACTAGAAATAGAGGAAAAAGAATGTCAACATTGTATTTCAAAAGATCAACTACTTGCTAGTTACAAGAGATGCTCCTTAAATAAAATGCCCAAAACATAAAAGGACAGAAAAAGATATGTCAATATATGCATATGTTGACAAAAAGAATGCAAAAAAATAGATCCAAATCATGAAATATTCCTAGAAGGACTAGGGATATAGCTCAGTGGTAAATAACTTACCTAGTATGAGTGAGGTCTTGGGTTTTATCCACAGCACCACAAAGAGAGAAAGAGAAATAAGAAATATTCCTGAAAACAGAGAAATTTATAATTATGAAATATGCAGTTCATCAGGAAAACCTAACAGTACTAAAGACATATACACATAACAGCATAGTCTCACAATATATAAAGCAAGCTGGGCGTGGTGGTGCACACCTGTAACCCAGTACTTGGGAGGCTGAGGCAAGAGGATCGCAGGTTTGAGGCCAACCCCAGCAACTCAGTGAGACTCTCAGCAACTTAGCAAGACCCTGTTTCAAAATTAAAAAAAAAAAAAAAGATAAAAAACAGGACTGGGAGTGTAGTTTGGAGGTAGTAAAATAAAATTATTCAGAACCAGCAAACATTCTCTATAAACTGAAAATACTAAGGAATCCATGAAATAACTTTAGCACTAATAAATTAGCATAAGATTACAGAAAATGAATATGTAAGGATGTAACACCTGAAAAGGGCATTATAAGAAAGAAAAATTAGGGGCCTACCTCATATATGAGCAGTGATATAAAAGATAAATATCAGCAAACTGAAATATTTGAAATACCCGTATAAATATTAATAAATGCAATAAAGGAATTTGCTATAATTTAACTAACATACATTTATGACATCTACAACAACATCATATTTCATGAAATGGTTAAAAGCCTTCTTTCTGATACCAGAATTGGGTAAACATTCTTGTTATCACCACTTATAATCAACATTGTACTGGAAGAGCATAGGCAATGCAGTAAGTAAAGACAAGAAGAAATGAAAAGTAGGAAGGTCGGAAATGAGCCAGGTGTGGTGGCACACACCTGTAATCCCAGTACTTGAGAGGCTGAGACAGGAAGATGGCAAGTTTGTGGCCAGCCCCAGCTACATAGTAAGGCCCTCCACAACTTAGTGAGACCCTGTTTCAAAACAAAGAATGAAAAATAGGGCTGGGGGTATGGGGCTATAACTCAGAGATAGAATGCCCCTGGGTTCAATCCCCAGTGCCACAAGAAAAAATAAATAAAAAATAAAAAATACCTGTCTTTATAAGTGACTGATTATGTGGAAAATTCAAGATAATCTACAACTGTAAAATAAATGTAACTTCTACAGTGTTACTAGATTCAAGATCAGCATGCAAAATCAATTTTTATTTTTAGCTGGGGGCAGTGATGCTTTCCTGTAATCCCAGTACTTGGGAGGCTGAGACAGGAGGATCACAGATTCAAGGTCAGCCTCAGCAACTAAGTGAGATCCTGTTTCAAAAGTAAATAAATAAATAAATAACTAAATAAATAAACAAATAAATAAATAAAGGCTGGGGCTATAGCTCAGTGATAGGTTACCCCTAGGTTCAATCCCCAATACTGTGGGCACACGTACCCTCGCACACATGCACACACATCATTCTTAGGTAGAGAAAGCACTCTATTAAGAAAACTCCTGTGATAACTTTGAGAGGTTATCAGAGAATAGTCCTCTTTCCTAACTATATTAAAATGAGTTTTTGTGGAGTTGAGGGCTTAAAAATGAATGATAATCAATCTCATACTGCATTCAGATTTTTGTTAATATTTTACACTTTTTTTTTTCTGTTTATTTCCCTCCTAGATGTTGAAATACTTCGTGAGACATTTACTAACATTGAAACAAAGGATCACAGGTTACAGAAAGTTAAAGTGATTCTATTGCTACCTCGCTGTTCAGGCCTGGGTGTTAGTAACCCCATAGAATTTATTTTAAATGAACATGAAGGTACTAGTTTTAATATCTAAATTATTGTAATCAGTTGACTATTGCCCATCAATTTCTATTATGCAAAATAGATCTTATTTTCTCTTTTCTGCATTAGTCTACAGGTTGATTACATTCTTCTGAATTGAAATGAGTTATATGGCTACTTGGATGACTATATCATAGAAACTTGGAGAAAAACAGCATTAACTTTTCTATATGCTTTTTGAAAGCAGTACTAAGATGAAAAATAATGACCTTTATTAATTTTTCAAATTTTAGGTCAATGTATTAATATTTGTTTAGATAAGTTTTTTTTATTGGTGCATTATAATCATACATCTTTGTTAGGTACAAGCTGGTAAAGGCATACATGCACACATTTCTCATTTAACTTTTCCCCAATTCTTGCCCTACTCCCTCACCCTCCCTCCTTCTCAGGTTCAGTTTAGTGATTGACTTTGATATGTTTGTGAAAGTACATCATGTGCATTAGGGTGCCCCCATCACCTTCAGTTAAGTCACCTTCTGTGCTCATCTAAGGTTTCTCCTTTGTCTAGAGTCCTTCTTATGACCCATTCTCTCCCTAGCGTCTGCATATTATGGAGAGCATACGATTTTTTTTACTTTTTATGACTCATTAATCTCACTTAACATATTTTTTTCCAGTTCCATCCATTTCCCTGAAAATGACATGATTTTGTTCTTCTTTATGGCTGAGTAAAATTCCATTGTGTACATATCCCATAGTTTTGTAATCTATTCTTCTGTTGATGGACATTTTGGCTGGTTCCATAATTTGGCGATTGTGAATTATACAGCTATAAACATATATACATATGCATTGGTCTGGTAGTTTGGTTTCCATTCTTTTGGGTAGATACCCAGAAGTGGTATTGCTGGATCATATGGTAGATTCATTCCCATTTGTCTGAGGATCCTCCATACTGTTTTCCAAAGTGTTTGCACTAATCTGCAATCCCACCAACAATGTATTAGGGTTCCCACATTTCTACACCCTTGCTAGCATTTGTTGTTGTTTGTGTTTTAGATGATTGCCATTCTAATTAGTGTTAGGTGAAATCTCAGAGTAGTTCTGATTTGCATCTCTCTGGTTGCTGATGATGTTGAACATTTGTTTGTACATTGGCTATTTGTATTTCTTCTTTTGTGAAGTGTTTATTTAGATCAGTTTAATGCAATACCATATATTGATTTTCCTTTGAGCTGCTTGTGCCTTTGGGGTCTTATTGAGAAAGTTTTTTACCTGTGCCTATGTGTTGAAGTGTTGGTCCTATGCCCTCTTCAAGTAGCTGCAAGATCTCTGAACTGACTTCCAGGTCTTTGATCCATCTTGAATTGACTCTTGTACAGGGTGAGAAAGTGGGGTTTATTTCCATTTTTCTGCATATGGCTAACCAGTTTTGCCAACACTGTTTGCTGAAGAGGCTATCTTTTTTTATTTTTCCAGTGTATGCTTTTGGCTCCTTTGTCAAAAATAGTGTGTGAGTTTGTTCTGAGTCTTCTATTCTGCACCATTGGTCTATGTATCTGTTTTTGTGCCAATACCATGCTGTTTTTATTACTGTGGCTTTGTAGTACACTTTGAAATCAGGTATTGTGATGCTTCCTGCATGGTTCTTGTTGTTAAGAACTACTTTAGCTATTCTGGGCTTTTTGTTGTTCCAAATGAATTTAAGGACTGATTTTTGTATGCCTGTGAGGAGTGACCTTGCTAATTTAAGAGGTATTGCATTGAATCTGTAGATCACTTTTGGGAGGATGGCCATTTTGATTATATTTATTCTGCCTATCCAAGAGCATGGAAGATCTTTCCATCTTCTAAGGTCTTCTTTCATTTCTTTTTTCAGCTTTTTATAGTTTTCCTTATAGAAGTCTTTTACCTCCTTGGTTAGGTTTATCCCTAAGTATTTTATTTTCCAAGGTGCTATTGTGAGTGGAATTGTTTTCTGGATTTTTCAGTGGATTTATGGTTGGCATACAAGAAAGCTTCTGATTTTATAAGATTGATTTTTGTATCTGGACACTTTATTGAATTTCTATCAGTTCTATAAGCCTTTTGGTGGAGTTTGTTGGGTCTTCTAAGTATAGTACCATGTCATCTGCAAAAAGTGATAGTTTTAGTTCTTCTTTTCCTATTTGTATGACATTGATTTCCTTATATTGCCCTATTGCTCTGGCTAGAGTCTCAAGTAATATATTGAACAGAAGTGGTGAAAATGGACATCCTTATCTTGTTTCTGTGTTTAGTGGGAAATTTTGCAGTTTTTCAACATTTAATATGATATTAGCTGTGGGTCTATTGTATCTTGCCTTTATGATTTTGAGGTACATTCTTTCTATTCCAATTCCCTGTAGTGCTTTTAGCATGAATGGGTTTTGGATTTTATCAAATGCTTTTTCAGCATTGATTGAAATGATCATGTGATTTTTGTCTTTGATTCTGTTTATGTGGTGGGTGAATTACATGGATTGTTTTCCATATGTTGAACCAGCCTTGCATCCCTGGGATGAACCTGATTTGGTCATGGTGTATAATTTTCTTGATGTGGTTTTGAATGCATATTGCTTGTTTAGCAGTTTTGCATCTAAGTTCATGAGTGATATAGACCTATAGTTTTCTTTTCTTGAGCTGTCTTTATTTGGTTTTGGTATTAATGTGATCTTGGCTTCATAGAATGTGTTTGGGAGACTCCCATTTCTTTCTATTTCATGGAATAGATTGAGGAGTACTGGGATTAGCTCTTCTATAAAGGTTTTATAAAATGCACTTGGAAAACCATCTGGCCCTGGATTTTGTTTGATGGTAAACTCTTTATTGCTGCTTCTATCTTTTTTATTGCTATTAGTCAGTTTAAGTTTTCTATATCTTCTTGACTCAATTTAGGAAGGTTATATGTGTCTAGATATTTGTCAATTTCTTCTAGATTTTCCATTTTGTTGGAGTATAGTTTTCAAAGTAGTTTCTGATTATCCTCTGGATTTCCACACTGTCAGTGGTAATATCACCTTTTTCATCTATTATTTTGGTAATTTGAGTTGATTCTTTCTTTCTTTTGGTTAGGTTGGCTAATGGTTTATCCTGTTTATTTTTCAAGAAACAAACTTTTGGTTTTATTGATTTTATGTGTTTTTTTTTAATTCTCTACTTCATTAATTTCTGCTTTGATTTTAATAATTTTCTGTCTTCTACTGGTTTTGAGGTTAGACTGTTCTTGTTTTTCAAGGGCTTTGAGCTGTGTCATTAGGTTATTTATTTGGTGATTTTTTTTGTTCTTATGTGGGCACTCAGTGCTATAAATTTTCCTCTTAGTACTGCCTTCAAGGTGTCCCAGAGGTTTTGATACATTGTGTCTGTTTTTGTTTGTTTCTAGGAATTTTCTAATTTCTCCCCTTACTTCTTCTATGACCCATTCCTCATTCAGCAGTGTGGTGATCAGTCTCCATGGTTACTCTGGGTCTTCTTATAGTTGATTTCTAGTTTCATTCCATTGTGGTCTGAAAAGATTCAGGGAATTATGTTACATTTTTTGAATTTGCCAGTGCTTGCTTTGTGGCCCAGAATGTGGTCTGTTTTGGAGAAGGCTCCACGGGCAGCTGAGAAAAATATGATCAGCTGTAGTTGGGTGAGATATTCTGTATGTATTTAATAGGTCCATTTGGTTTACAGTGCTCTTTATATCTGAGGCATCTTTACTGATCTTTTGTCTAGAAGATCAGTCTAGTAATGTGAGTATTGAAGTCTCCCAGTATTATTGTCTTGGGATCTATGTGTAACTTTATATCACGAAGAATTTGTTTTATGAAAGTGGCTGCACCTATGTTTGGGGCATAAATGTTGACAATTGTTATTCCCTCTTGCTGAATTGTTCCTTTTACTAGTAAAAAAAAATGACCTGCTTTGTCTCTTCTGATAAGCTTAGGCTAGAAGTCTAATTTGTCTGATATCATAGTTGCTACTCCTGCTTGTCTTCGGGTTCCATTGGCATGGATTACCTTGCTCCAGCCTTTCACCTTTAGTTTATGGGAATTTTTACTTGTAAGGTGTGTTTCTTGCAGGCAACATATAGATGGGTTTTTAATCCATTTTGCCACCTTATGTCTTTTCTTTTTTGGGGGGAGTTGAGGCCATTTATATTCAGTGTGACTATTGAAAGATGATTTTTAATTTCTAACATTTTAAGTTTTAACTTCTGTTTGATGTAGTGTTTGTTCTTCTTTGCTTAGTTGTTTGCTTCCTGGAAGTTATTGTTTCTCTGGTTCTGATGTTTATTTGTTAGTCCTTTGTAATTAATCTCTTTGAGTATTTTCTCTAGTGCTGGTTTGGAAGACATAAATTCTTTCAGCTTCTGTTTGTCACAGAAGGTTTTTATTTACCCATCTATTTTGAGAGAGAGAGTTTTTCTGGATAGGAGGATCTTGGCTGCAAGTTATTTTCTTGCAGAGTTTGGAATATGTTGCTCCAGTCCCTCCTGGCTTTCATGACTTTGTTTGGGAGGTCTGGAACGATTCTAACTGGTTTGCATCTAAATGTCACTTGGTCCTTTACTTTTGTTGCCTTTAAGATTCTCTCCTTGGCCTCTACAATAATCAATTTGATTATTATGTGGCATGGTGAACTTTTTCTTTAATCTTGTCTAGAGGGGGTTCTATATGTTTCATGTACCTGTGTGACCTCTCTATGTTTGGAAAATTTTCTGATATTACTTCTTTGAAAAAATGGTTGATTTCATTAGTTTCAGCTTCTAATCTCTCTTCTATGCCTATTATTCTTAGGTTAGCTCTTTTAAAATTGGCCCAGATCTCGTCACTATCCAGTTCATGCTGTCAATTTTTTTTCTAAATTATGTACTATGCATTCATTTTGGATTGGTCATCTTGTAAAAGTGATATTCTATTTTCCATGTGGTCTAATCTACTATTTATAGTTTGTATTGATGCCTTCACTTCAATTATTGCATCTTTCATGTCTTTCATTTTCTTCAAGGCTTCTCTTTGATTCTTGTTCAAGGTGCCAGATTCTTTGCTTATTTGTTCTTTTATTTCTTTCCAGCTGTTTCTGCATTCTTTTTGGAAATCTTGTATCATTTCTACCATTAAAGATCTGAATTGTTCTTCTGGCAATCTCTGCAATTCTATGTTGGTAAGTTCTGTTATTGTGGGATTGTGGTAGCTCATTGTTTCTTTGCTATTTTTCCTTCCCATGATTTCCAAGTTCTTAAATTTATGTTTTTGCTGCTTTTTCTAGCTTTCTCTAAATTTATAGGTTTCTTATTTCTATTTTCTCTCTGTGAATAGTATCTTGTACTGAGTTGCAATTACTCTAGGGCTCCTTCTGCCTGCTGTGATAGTGACGTTGGTGGGTTCCAGGTGTTGACTTCTAGGGTCCCTTTGTTGCTTCTGTTATGAGGATTTGTTTCAGAGGTGTGAGTAGAACAGCTTGTGCCCTCTGTCAATGTGGGATGTGTTGAGCTATTTCTTCTATTAGCTGAGATGAGTTTATCCTTGGTGTCTGGCAGTCCTTTCTGGTGGTTCACCTCTCTGGATCAATCTCTGCAGTAGGAATTTAGAGGTGTCCACTGGTATATACAAGGGTAGGTTGTGTTGTGTTCAGTGGTGAAGGTTGAGTGATGGGGAAGAAGCCGCTGGGTTGGGTGCAAGAATTGGGTAAAGTAGAGGATATGATTCAGTGGAATGAGAGTTTGAGTGTATTAATGTGATATATGGTAGAGATTAGAGATAGTGGATATGTGTGTGTGTGGGGGGGGATTTTAGCAGTCAGTGTACAGTATTTCCGTGTAGTAGTATGAAATGGTATTGATATAGGCAGAGAAAAAAGGAAAAAAGGAAAGAGAAAAAAAGTGTTGAAGAGAAGAATATAGATAGGAGGTGGGGGGAAGCTTGTTAAAGGGATGAGGAAGAGAGCAGACAAATAAGCAAAAAATAACAAAACAACCATCCATCCATACAAACAAACAAACATAAATAAAACAAAGCAATACAAAACAAAAACAGTGTAAAAAAACAAAAACCCAAAACCTGCAAGTATATAAGTACAGAGCAGACTTGGCCTCGGCAGTTCTCTTGGATCTGCGTAGATATTTTCAGCTTTTAAATGTCTACTCACTATAGTAGGTTTTTGAGCATGTTTCAGGCATTCTTATTTGCTCAGTGCCCTATATTGGTGATGTCTTTTTGTGGATCTCCTCATGGGTCACCTGCAGTGGTTAGGACCTGACCTGATGTCTTTTTCTGTCAGTGCAGGCACAGAGTTATGCTGGTGCCTCTCCCGCTGCAAGCTTGTGTCTCTGAGCTCTCCACAGGGCCTGTCCCTGTGCCACTCTTTGTCTATGTAGGCTGTGGGTATCACTGGATCTGGACCCAGTGTGATCCTGAGGCTTCGCTCTTTCCACAGGCCCTGTGTCTGTCTCTTTTTCTCTGTCTGCCTTTGCAGGAGGCAGGTATGCAGTCTAAATGTGGGGCATTTTCCAGGGGGCCTGTAACATATCTATGCTCTGGGTCCCTCCTGCACTTCTGCTACTCTCCAACTGCTAGAAGGGTGGATGATGGAGTCTATGGTTTGCCACAGGAGTCCTTCCAGCCACACAGTTAACTTACAATTGAGTACTGCTCTAACTCTGGAGGGAGAAGTAAGCTGGGGTGTCCCTGCCATAGGCTTAAGCTGGCTGTCCTGGACATTCTGGTCACTGTTAATAATGTTGAGATATGACTCCTGATTAGGGTGTGGAGTTCTGTAGTCATTTACTCCACTTGTGGTCACTGGGTTTGCAGGAGGTCATTAGATATCTCAGTGCTAGTAGACCCTACACCATGCGGGCAGCTCAATGGCAGCTGCAGCACTGCGTGCTTGCTCTCCCTGGTCTGCTTTCTGGGTTTTGTTCAGCTGTCTTTCAATTTTCATTACTTTGTTCACTTTTTCGCTGCTTTTTTCTAACATCAAGAAGCTGCTTTTATGGCAGTTTTGATTCGAGTTTTACAGCGCCTGAGATGAGGTATGTCTCTCAGTCACCATCTTGGGCTCCTCCCCAACAATTGAAACATTATTTGTTTAGTTTTAATAGTTTTTTAAAAGTTTTCACTAATAGGCAAAATGATTGAAAAATAATGTGATAACAG
This sequence comes from Graphiurus murinus, assembly GCA_004027655.1. Lineage (NCBI taxonomy): Eukaryota > Metazoa > Chordata > Mammalia > Rodentia > Gliridae > Graphiurus > Graphiurus murinus. The sequence continues at coordinate 93,746 of PVLC010001309.1, read as the reverse complement.
TAATATATTAAAATTACCTAAAAGGACTTTGCTTTACAGTGTCTAATTTTTACAATTTAGATACAGATTTACTTAAAGATCTCTCTCGAGGAGGCACTTCAGAAGATAAACTTCAGATTCTTGCTCAACAGCAATATGAACAGCTAACACATGCAATGAAATGTAAGTTTGTCATTAGTACAGTCTTGCTTAGAAACTTAGTGAATGTTCCCCTCATCTGTTAGAATAAACAATGAGATGTGAACCACAATTTTTCCAGAATGTTCATTCATAGTGCTTTAAATAACAAAATGTTTATTTTTATCAATTTACTCTAAGTCTTTAAAGAATATATGCTTTGGTATAACATTAAAAATAGCAAGTACAATTTAAAAATTTCTTTTTTTTTTTTTTTTGTAGTACTGGGGATGGAACTTAGGGGCATTCTACCTCTGAGCTATACCCCCAGCCCTATTTTTTTAGTCTTTATTTTGAAACAGGGTCTCCCTAAGTTGCGGAGTGCCTCACTAGGTAGCTGAGGCTGGCCGCGAACCCGGATCCTCCGGTCTCAGCCTCCCAAATGCTGGGATTACAAGCGTGCGTCACCATTCCCAGCTTAAAAATTTCTTAACGCTGAAGGGTAATGATTATGTGCATTCATAGTTGTACATTTTTTCTTTCCTATTCCTGTTCTTTGACTTTTTACTTGATATAATTTTCCTATTGTTGTTTTACCTACCCCTACCAGTCCAAATTTCAATCCAACTTTTATTTCTCTTACTGCTAAGTAGAGAGCTGAGAGGTACAATTACAGAGAAAGCCTAGATCTCTTGATTTGAAGTATGAAGAACAAGGCTCTTTAAGTATTTATATCATTTCTTTAATCACTCCATTTAGATTTTGAGTACCACTGCTTTTCCACAGGTGAACATAGAAATCTTTGAGAAACTAATGAACTTTTATTAGTTCAGTGTATATTTATCTGTACCTATGCTGGTGAAGCATTAAGCTAGATGTTAGGTTTATGAACTAATAAATTCTGACAGAAGCTCAAAGATGATTCTGTGTATACAGATAATTTGACTCATAAAGAGATAGCATACATAAGGTAGAAATAAAGCAAAATGGCAGAGAGGAAGTCTGCCCTATTGTTGTGTTTCTAACAAACACTAATTTCAATCTGAAAGCATATATATATATATATATATATATATATATATATATATATATATGCTATGAAATAAGTTGGTTGAAAAATCAAGAAGTTGGTAAGTAAGATTTTTTTACTAATGTGTTTTTATTAAATTTTAATTGAACATTTAAATCTTAAAAAGCCTTCAGAATGAATCATGAAAAGCAAAAGGATTTTAATGACATATGTATGATGTCAAATAAACATATTATTTCATAACCCTTGAGATTATGACAGTCTATATTACTAGAAGACATACTGTAAATCAAGTTGTATAGTTTTCCCATAAAAATCATATTAAATTACCAAATCAGGAGCTTGACTCCAAAGTTTGCTAGAAATGACTGAAAGCTCTATTTGAAATCAACCATGTAAAAGATAACTATGCTTGGTCCTCTTATTATTTTTTAATTTAATTTTTTGTGTGGTACTGGGGATTGAACCTATGTGCATTCTACTCCTGATCTATATACCCTAGTCTGATTTAATTTTTTATTTTGAAATGAGTCTCACTAAGTTGCTGAGGCTGGCCTTAAACCTGTGATCCTCCTGTATCAGCCTCCCAAGTACTGGGATTACAGGCCTGCATGACCACTCCCAGCTTCTGTCCTCTTATTAGTTGTGAAAATAATTTCTAAATTTCTCCCTCCACCAAGGGCACATTATTACTGAACTACATCCCCAGACTTTATTAAATTTTGTTTTGAGACAGTCTAAGTTTCCCAGGCTGGCCTCAAACTTGCCATCCTCCTCCTTTACTTTCCTTGAGTAGCTGGGATTATATGCATGCACCACCATACCTGGATAATTTTTAAAATATTTGCACATTTATTGATAATTCATTATTTGCCAGGCACCCTGCTATTTACATGTATTATTTTATATTATCCTCATGAAATCTCAGCTTCCATGCTTCGTTTGACCAGAGTAACAAGGGAATCCCAGGCTCCTTAAATTCCCTCACCCTCTAAAACTCACAGCTGTGCCACTACTCTGCTCTAATCACAAACATATGCATGAAGTCTTATTATATCCTGTATACTATTAAAGACAGTTAACTAAGAAACCCCGCCATCTAGTCATTCCTCATCTCTTAGCTCAAGTTTCCACAGTTCTCTTCATACACCCTTGTCTGTCCTCATCTCCCACTGCTCTCCAGAACAACCACTTATCAACAAAAATTCCCTGGATTTTAACTTCTTTAAATCCTTCCCCTCTTCCCTTTTTTTCTGCCTTTCCCTGAAAACAATGTTTCTCTAGATCTCCCTCCCCTTCCTTTTTGAGCCTCTTACTCTCTGTCACACATTCACTTTGGCCACTGAGCTGAGATGGATGGTCTTGTGAGGATTCCAATGCCCTCATGCTGTTATGTCAATTCCCAGGCCTCATCTGACTTGGTCTGGCGGTGGCAGTTGGTCTACTGATCTCGTCCTCTTCCTTCGCACATTGCTTCTCCTGTCTTCTGGGAAATCGCGTCTCGCTTCCTTTCCCACTTCCTGGCCTCCTGACTGCTGGGGTCTTGCTGTCTCAGCACCCTCTGTAGCATCAGAGTGTACCATGGTTCATATCTTGGATTCTTCTTCTCTCTATATACTTACTCCCTTGGTGATCACATCCAGTCTCATGGTTTTCTAATTCCAACCCAAACTTCTTCCCCAAACTCTTAAGCCTGTATCTCCACCTGCCTACCTGCCACCCCTTGTTAGTGACTAACAGCATCTCAAAGCTAATAGATCTAAATGGAAGTTGATCTTCCTCCAGCCATACCTCTCCTTCCTGCAGTATTGCCATTTCCATTAATGCCAGTATCAGCCTTCCACTTGCTTAGGTAAAAAACATCACCAGTGTTCATGACTCTTCTTTCACACCCACAGCCAGTGTGTCAGCAAATGAAGCAGGTTCGACATTCAGTGCAGGTTCAGAATCCAGCCACCTCCACCACTACCACCATACCATCACCTTGTACCTGGAGTACCCTGAAGGCCTCTTCTTCTGTCCACCATCTTTCACCATGGTGCCATACAGTCTATTCTTAATGCAGCAGTTGGAGTGATTGTATTAAAACAAATGGCTTCCTGTCATCCGAGTAAAAACCATAGGCCTTCCAGTGACCTATAAGACCCTATGCTCAGACTACACTTTTTTTTTTGGCTACTAGAGATTGACCCTAGGGGCATTCTATCCCCAAGATGCATCCCAGTCTTTTTATTTTAAGTTTGAATCAGGGTCTCACTAAATCGCTGAGGCTGGCTTAAAACCTGTGATCCTCCCATCTCAGCCTCCCAAGACTAGAATTACAGGCTTGCGACACCACACCCAGCTTGCAGACCACATTTGAAGCCCTCATCTCCCATTACTCTCTCCTCATTCCCTCTGCTCTGATCAGACTGGCCCCTTTACTTTCCTTGAACATGCCAGGTCCATTTCTACTTGAGGGCCTTGAAATTTTCTGCTGTCTTACCTTAAAATACTCATCCTGAGATATCCCTGTGCCTGGCTCCCTAACCTTCTCCTAATCTACCCACAGCCCTCCATCTCAGTGAAGCTGCTCTGATTATCCTATTTTAAGTTACAGCATCTCCCTGAAACTCTTCATTATCTATCTCTGCTTTATCCTAGTTATGGCTTGTTGTCTTTGTCCTGTGCTAGAAAGTTATCCCACAGGGCAGGAATTTTTGTCTTTGTTGTTCACTGATGTATCCCAAAGCCTGGCAATGTGGTAACTACTCAAATAATAGGAATAAATGAGTGAATTTCAGGTATTACCGCATTGTACAGATGAAAAATCTGTGACTTTGAGTAATTTGCCATTCATACAGCAGCAAGGGTCAGAACTGGGATTCACATTGAAGTCTGTTTCTAAAGTTCTTTAAACCAATTAGGTGACATAGCTTGTGGATGATTGGCTGGAAGTATCGTGCTCATGGTGATCTGCAGTATTTATTTATTTGCATCTATAACTATGTTGGTCACATTGATTGAATTTTGAACTTTAATACAATCCAGTTGGATTGACTTTTACATATTGGTTGCAGACTACATTGCTGATACAAGCTTCTACTTTAAAGGGGAGCTCTCCGAGAATCTGTGGAAATCATTCCCCTGAAAACCTGGTGCTCTCAGTAGCAAATACATGTCTGGAAATGTGGCAAATTTGTACTGGATTCTTAACTGGGCCATTATATTAATTACATCTTTTTAAAATATAGTTGCTAAAGCTCAAGCAGTTGTTTACTGCACATGCTCAGTTTATCCAGAAGAAAATGAAGCTGTGGTTAAGAAAGCACTGGAACTCCAAGACCTTGGGACTAAAGTACAACCTTACAGGTAAAGAAAGAAAGGATTCTTCTGAACAACTCAACCAACCAAATGTTTCTGAAAATGAAAAGCATAATTTTTAAGTTATATAATGATTTTTGACTTCCTTTTTATTAGACTTTATATAATATACTCTAACTTTATACAACTTTAAAGTAAATTCTGTAGAGATTTTACAACAGCTAGGCACATTGTATATTAAAGGATTCTTTTGTTGTTATTGTTAAAGCCAAAAGCATTTTGGCTTTGACTTGATGGGTTTCTTGATAAAATGAATCCAAATTTCATAACCCTGTTTTAGATACACATATGCCTCCAGAGAAGAAAAATATTCTTGGAAAATAAATAGAAAATTAGATGTGAAAAAAACGATATATTGCCTATGGAAATATAGTAGATGGTCCATAAAAATAATTTCTTAATACCCCAAGGTTGTGGAATTTAGAATTGAATGCAGTATTATATGCCATCGAATCCAATCACCCACCTGTTGCTTGTGTTTCCTTCTGCTGTCCCAGGAGCAGTAAACTCATTTTAGATGATAACCACCATAATATCGACTCTAGGCCAATGCAATTTTTTCCTTGTCTTCTATTGCAAAAAATTCACATGTTACAAAAGTACTCACTTACAAAGAAAAAGATTTTCCAAGTCCCATCCTTTTGGATATAACAATCCTTAAGTTTAATTTAGTCTTCTAGATTTTTCTAGCACCAAAACATGTACTTATTTTAAGTTTTAATTGGTATTGTCAAATTGCTCACAAAAATATTCATTTTTCTAAATGTTTTGAATATTACATGAATCCTGCAGCTTCACAAATGCTGGTTTTTATCAGACTTATAAACCTTTACCCATCCTAGGGAAGAAAAAAACCTCATCATTAATTTTTATTTTTCTATTAGTGAAGTTGAGCATGTTTCCTCTTTCCTGCCTGGGCAGTACAGTATGGAGTGGTTAAGAGTGGTGGATCTAAGCCTGGGGTGGGGGCACTCACCTGTAATCTCAGTACTTGGGAGGCTGAGACTGGAGGATTGCAGGTTCATGGCCAGTCTCAGCAGTGTGAGGTCCTCTGCAACTTAGTGAGACTTTGTTTCAAAATAAAAAATAAAATGGAGCTGAGGGTGCACCTCAGATGTAGGATGTCTCTGGGTTCATTCCCCAGTACCACAAAGTAAATGAATGAATGAATGAATGAATAAATAAGTAAATGAAGGAATAAAAATAAATACATAAATAGCGGTCGATCTAGACTAGTGGTCTCAAACATGTTTTCTTAACTCCCTAAAACTTTCTGAATAACTGTTTATCTTCTATATTTTAAAATTGATGTCTAACATTTCTCATAATAACTTTAGTTGTAAAATATGTTATTTCTAGAATACTATATTACATATGTGCTTTAAATAGATTTCTATTGAAACGTTTGACCTATAGATTTCTCTTATTTAATTTGTAGAAAAATGCTGAAGTTGTAACTTATTTTATAAAAACAGATTTACTTTGTTAAAAAAAAGTCTGACTTTAAACTGGGTGTGGTAGTGCATGCCTATAATCCCAGTACTTGGGAGGTTGAGACAAGAAGATCGCGGGTTCAAGGCCAGCCTCAGCAACTTAGACCCTGTTTCAAAATAAAATAGGGCTGGGGGTATAGCTCTGCAGTAGATTGCCTCTGTATTCAATATCCATTAACACACACACACACACACACACACACATAAAATCTGACTTTATTCTTTAAAGAAATATGTTAATAAAATTTTTTAAATTTGCTTTATGGAAATTTCAATTTCTTTGTGTAGATAATTGTAGCAATCTTTTCCTTATGACTTCTACATTTTGTATTGTATCGATTCCTCATTTATGAATGCTTTTGTCAGTTTTCTTTTAGTATTTTTGAATTTTCATCTTTTATATAAATAATTGATTTATTTGTTATTTTGGCGAAGGAGTTAAGTATGGATCAAGCTTTATTTTTCCCAATATAATCCTTCCTCTCCCCTTAATAACTTAAAATGCCATCTTTGATATGCTATAATCCCATATATACTTCTGTGTGAGTATATACTTGTATTTAATCCATTAATGTCTGGCTATTTATATACCCATACGACAGTACTGCAATTACTACAGTTTTAACAGTTTTCTTCTCAAGTTTTGCTTATTAGTTTTGGTTAATTACAAACCCAGCCACATTTGCACATCAAATAAAACAATGAAAAGCATAATGAGAGAGTTAATAATTACCTTTCTATATCCCTCCACTTCTGAATCTCATTTTCCCTTAGCGGGCTGAAGCAGGGTCCTGGAGGTCCTTGACAACCAGAGGCAACCTTTTGTTCCTTCTTATGCTGTGAAGGCCTGGAGGGCACTAGAGGGGCCAGTGCACTAGAAAGCAGGACACCAGACATTGTGGTATTTTTGCCACTGGCACAGCCTCACTAGCAAGTACCAGCTGAACATCATCACTTGAGTGTGTGTGCATGTGTTATGTTAGAGATGACTTATACTTTAAATATACGTAACTATTCCTAACCCTAACTCCTAACCCTAATTAACTTTTACTTTATGTTTAATTAATTAATTAATTTAGTGGTACTGGGGATTGAACCTAGGGACATTCTACCTCCAAGCTACACCCGCAGTTCTATTTTTTTAATTCTTTATTTTGAAACAAGGTCTTGCTAAGTTGCAGAGGGCCTCACTAAGTAGCTGAGGCTGGCCTTGAACCTGTGATCCTCTGGTCTCAGCCTCCCAAGTACTGGGATTACAAGAGTGCGCCACCACACCTGGCTCTCTAACTTTTTTTTTTTTTTTTTTTCGGTACTGGGGATTGAACTCAGGGGCATTCTACCTCCAAGCTACACCCCCCAGCCCTATTTTTTATTCTTTATTTTGAAACAGGATCTCACTAAGTTGCGGAGTGCCGCACTAGGTAGCTGAGGCTGGCCGCGAACCCGGATCCTCCCGTCTCAGCCTCCCAAATGCTGGGATTAAAAGCATGCGCCACCACGCCCGGCTCCTAATTAACTTTTAATTTTTTATTTTGAGCTCATTTCTCAGGCTAGCCTCAAATGTTCAATCTTCATGTCTCAGCTTCCCAAGTCACTGGATTATAGGAATGTGCCACCACACCTGACTTTCTTACCAATTGAAACAAACAGTTTTAACTGTCAAATTGTAAGAATCCCTTCTGTACACCAGACCCTATCACATAATAATGAGCAAATATTTTCCTGCATTCCATGTACTAACTTTTTGCTTTCCTGATAGTGTTCTTTGATGCATGAAAATTTTTAATTTTTTTTTTTTTTTTTTGGTAGTACTGGGAATTGAACCCAGGGACAATTCTACCTCTGCGCTACACCTCTAGCCCTTTATATATATTTTTTATTCTTTATTTTGAAACAGGGTCTCACTAAGTTGCAGAGGCCTCACTAAGTAGCTGAGGCTGCCCACAAACCTGCAATCCTCCTGTATCAGTCTCCCAAGTACTGGGATTACAAGCGTGTGCCACCATACCCGGCGAAAGTTAATTTTGATGAAGTATAGCTTATCTGTCTTCTTATTTGTGCTTTAGGTATCATTATAAGAAATCATTGCCTGATACAAGATCACAAAGATTTATGCCTATGTTTTCTTTTAAGAGTCTTAAAAGACTCTTAATTCTTAAGTACAGGTCTATGATCCATTTTGATGAGTTTTCGTATGTAGTGTGAGTTAGGGGTCCCATCTCACTCTTTTGCACATGGCTATTCAGTTGTATCTGCACCATTTGTTAAAAAGGCTGTTCTTTCCTCATTGAATGTCTTGGTCCTCTTGCTGAAATCAATTGGTTATCAATGTATGTGCTTATCATTCTGTTCCATTGATGGATGCCTATACTTAAGCCAGGTTTTAAATCTCACTAATGAATGTCTAGTTTGATCAAAAGCCTTTGTAGCTTTATCATGTGTATTAGGTTCCTGGGCTGCTAAAGCATATTATCCCAAACCTAGAGGCTTATAATAACAGAAATTGTTCTTACACAGTCTGGGAGGCCAGAAGTCCTAAACAAGGTTTGGCAGTGCTAATTCCTTGTAAAGCCCATGATGGAGAATGTCCCATACATGCTGGCCTCTGGTGGTTGCTGGTAATCCTCGGTCTTCTTCACCTTATAGCAGCATCACTCCAGTCTCTGCCTCCGTCTTCGCATAGCCTGCTCCCCCCACATTTCTGGGGGTCCTCTCCTTTTCTCACAGAGGCTCTAGCATTGGATTTAAGGTCTACCCTACTCCAATGTGATCTCATATTAACCAATTAAATCTGCAAAGACCTATTCCCAAATAAAGTCACATTCTGAGATACTGAGTGGACATGAATTTTGGGGGCACACTATTCAACCCACAACAGTTCACTCTCTGGCCTCCCCAGTTTGACATGTCTCATACAAAATACACTTACCCCATGCCAGCACCTCCAAAAGTCTTTACTCAGGATCAAATATAATTCCAAGTTTTCATTTAAATGTTATTAACTAAAAAAAAAAAAATCCCAAAGGTTATCATATAAATCAGGGATGATCTTATTTTACTATTTTAAAAAAATAAGCCAAAAGCTAGTGTTTGGAAATCATTTTGTAATGGCAATTCCTGCAAGTTAACTTGACCAATTTTAATTATGGATTACTAGATAGCGTATATATAGCTAAATATATAATAGTCTTGTTAAACAAATATTTATTGGATACTTATGCACCAGGTATTCTGTTCTAGTAATGCTATCAGTGAGTTAAAATTAACAGAAATCTGAACCTTCATATTTATATTTTGAAGCTATGTTGTAGATTGGTAAGAATTATTTTCATTGAGTACTTTTTTACCTCTGTATGAGTAAATACATTTTAAAAATAATTTCAATTTGTATAGAGAATAAGTATATACAGATTAAGGATCTCATCCAAAATGCTTAGGACCAGAAGTATTTCAGATTCTAGATCTTTTTGGATTTTGGAATATGCCATATGCATAATTAATATCTTGGGGATGAACCCATGTCTAAACACAAAATTCACTTGCATTTCATATGTACCTTAGACACATGGCCTGAGGATAATTTTATGCAATATTTTTAGTGCACTTGTGTTTTGACTGTGACCTGTCACTTGTTGTATCATGTTGCATCCCCATAATTCCAGATTTTGGAGCACATTGGATTTTATATTTTTGGATTAGGGATGCTCAACCTGTATGAAAAGTCCTTAGAAGCTGTTTGTTTACAAGGCTGATGAGGGTGGTGATTAGCTCTCTCACCTTCAGAATCTACACAGCTATTTTATTTCAATAAGCTCCACCATTTGCCACTCTCTGTTTGCCTAACGCCATCAGTTGCCAGCCTCTCTGGCATGCTATGGAAGGTCACATGTGTCTGCCCTTTCCTAAGTGACCTGGGCATCTCCTTACTCCTCTGTGCCCCAGCTGCATAGAACACGTGCTCTCCTTTCTGTCCACAATCATCATCTTTACATTATTGGAAACCGACTTATTCTTCAAGACACAGCACCAGTATCACGTCCCCTGTGAAGGCTTCATATTTGCCACCTCCCATGGTCAGAATTAATTGTACCTTACTCTGTTCTACATAATCTTGGTTCTACTTGGCTCAGCATGCATATTTGGTCTTTATATTATTGTAACTTGATTAATTTCCCCCAAGTAAACTGTAATGTATTTGAGAATTAATATTTTATTTGTGCTTTGCACCTAGTAGGCAAATAATGCATAAATATAAATTTTAAATTGTTTTTAAATTTCAGAAGAGATGAAATTATTGATAAGTGATTTCCTGATTTTTAATTTATATAGACTAATATTTAATCACTTTGATTTATGGAATGTATTTTAATCCTAAAAGCATGGAAATACAAGAATCACTTATTCATGTATGAACTATTAAATGAGAAGTTAAATATAAAAATCAAAATTTTATCTTAAATATGAGTTATTAGAGGATTTTCTATTTCTTTTTTATTTTTTGGTACTGGGATTGAACCCAGAGGCATTCTACCTCCAAGCTACACCCCCAACCCAATTTTATTTCTTATTTGGAAACAGGGTCTAACTAGGTTACTGAGAGCCTTGCTAAATTGCTGAGGCTGGGTTTGAACCTGTGATCCTCCTGTCTCAGTCTCCCAAATACTGGGATTATAAGCATGTGCCACCATGCCTAACTTAGAGGCTTTTCTTTTCTTTTTTTTGGGGGGGGGGTGGTACTGGGGATTGAACTCAGGGGCATTCTACCTCCGCCCTATTTTTTATTCTTTATTTTGAAACAGAGTCTCACTAAGTTGCAGAAGGCCTCACTAGTTAGCTGAGGTTGGCTGCGAACCCAGATCCTCTGGTCTCAGCCTCCCAAATGCTGGGATTACAAGGGTGCGCCACCACGCCCGGCTGGCTTTTCTGTTTCTGACATCTTGCTATGTTCTTTCTTGAACACTATCTAACTCATCCATTAAAACTCAAAAAGTGATTGTAAGAATGATGTAGTTAAAATGATAGGCTGTATTTATGTTGTAATTGTGCAAAAAGTAGCTGAAAGAAGGAAATCATGCATTTTGTATTTTGAAAATGTGGAAATATGGGAAATTTAGAATTGCAGTTTTGTGATTGTTCTACATATTTACCTGTTTTGATAATATAGTGGTGACCTGGGGAAGAAGTTTTTAGTTAAAAGTTTGTTATTCTTGGCATAGTTGCTTAAAGATGCAGAACTTGGGAAGTCTAATGAATTAAGAGCTCACATGAAACATTAGGTTTTTTTTTTTTTTTTTTCTTATAATGGTATTTTGGGAAAGACTGCTTCAGCCCTTTTTCTTACTTGGAATTTTTACTTAAATGATTGGTAAAACACAATAGAAGAAAATTGAGTTGCGAAATACTCTCTTAGAGAAGCTGTGTCAGCTGCTCAATGCTTGTTCATCTCTACCGCAGGCTCAGTCCTCCTGTTCTTCCACTGTGCTCTGCAAAAGAAATACATTTGTCTGCTGATAAATTTTTCAGAATGGAACCATCTGAAATTACCAATGGTTGTTTTCTCTCTGTTTTAACAAGAGAGGTAAGGAAAAAAAATCCCAATTCACATCATACTTTGAAATTGAGAAACAACAAAGCTTCATAGGGAATGCAGGAACTTTGTGGACATTTCAAAATGGTGTGCTTTTATTTCATAAATAGCTAGAGGGCAGGAAAAAAAATGATCCTATGTGGCAAGGATTCCCCAGTCACTATGCTTCTCCACTGTTTCTTTTTTTTTTTTTTTTTTTTGCGGTACTGGGGATTGAACTCGGGGGCATTCTACCTCCGAGCTACACCCCCAGCCCTATTTTTTATTCTTTATTTTGAAACCGAGTCTCACTAAGTTGCGGAGTGCCTCACTAGGTAGCTGAGGCTGGCCGCGAACCCGGATCCTCCGGTCTCAGCCTCCCGAATGCTGGGATTACAAG